>JADRCD010237773.1:12654-46421 GCA_019843815.1 Montemys delectorum | reverse complement strand
TCTTTGGTTCTGTAAAGAACAAATTAAGATTAGAGAATGAAAGTCAATTGGAAAATACCCAGACAAATAGAAATGAACATGGCACAGCAAAGAGTAAGGCTTAGGAGCTTTTCCTCTTCCTTGGAGACTGTAAGTGGAGACTGGCTTTGACTAAATGTTTCGGTTGGGGCTCTTATCTGTTGTCGGATACCTCCTCTCTGACTCCAGAATTGCTGGCCCCACTTCCCCAGCCTCTCCAGCCATGTGGATTGAGGGAGACATAGCAGACAGCCCCAGAAGAAAGCACTGGAACTTGACATGGGTTCTGGTCGGCTTGGAGTGAAGTCGCCATCCCTCTCCTTTCATGTCCTCAGTGCAGATCTCTCATCCTGTGGGCACTTCTCATCCCATGCTCCTTCACTCCCTAATCAAGTGTTGTTTCCATCATCAGACAAGCCACTTTTCCCCCGTTTCTTTTCCATGGTTTCTTGCAATCTTTTGCTCAGTCTTTCCATACTTCATCCATTCTTTCTACTTATTGACTCCTCCATTATCGACTTTCCCATGGCTAGAGTTGCTGTGATTAATTTTATTAATATTCCTCTCCATTTCCTCATTTTCTTGCCCATAAAATGAACCTCTCTAATTACCCATGTAATATTTTCTCCTGCTCGCCACTTTGTTCCCCATCTCATTCGTTACCTTCCTGATGCCTTGCCCATCCCTCATTTCTATCTGCCTTTTACCCTGCACACTGTGGGTTGCTGGGCTCCTGTTCTTTGATCCCTGCTTTTAATCCTCTTGTGCTCTTTGATGTACTCTCCATTTATCTTTTCTGTACCCATAGTATGGAACATGAATTCATTCATTTCACAACTGCATCTTCCATTCTGTTATCCACCTTAAGAGTAGAATTGTCCAGTAATGCTGCAAGCTAATTTTTTTTTAAAAAAATTGAGTCAAATTTTACTTATCCAAAGAAATATTGTATTTCAAGAGAAGTAACCTAGATAAGCCTAAGCTCTGATTCCCAGACACTGGTCAAAATATTTGGACAGTATCAAATAGAAAATGTCTTCAGAGATCAGTGTGTGTGTGCACATGTTCTCAAGTTCACATTTGCACTTATGCACAAGAGTTTATTATAGAGTAAAATAGAGCATTTTCAATGGTTATGAAATAGAGCATTTTTAAGGGTTGTGAGTGGACAGTGGCTAAAGGGACCATCATGGTCTGTTTAAGCAGACCTTATATTATTTCTAAAGTCACCAGAACAGATAGCTTTTCCTGAGAGATAGTTTTGTGTCCAGATTACAGGCCCACTAGGATTGAATTTTCCAGAAGGGAATAAATGGGAATTTTTGGCTCTTAACTAGAAAGTCTCCAACTAGATAGTAATCTTCTGAGGGTTAGAGCCATAGCTGTGTGTGACATTCCAGGCAGTTCCAAATAGTATGTCTCCATTCATGGCTAGAGATGTAACTCAGATCCCATTCATTTTACCAGTACCCAGAGCTCTATAGTTTCAGTGTCTGGTTCTACTCACAACTGAATATGGGGAAAGGTTCATTCCCAATGACCTTCAAACATATTAAGATCTAGCTAATATCAAGAGTTGATGTCTTAAAATGATCAAGTGACTCTGGTTACTTATACCTGAAATGGAGTGCAGACAGATTTAAGGTCCCCACTGTTGCTGACTTACAGCCTTGAGAACAAACCAAGGAAACCAAGACACATGATGTTAGATAGCCACAGGACTGTCTAAGAGTGAGTGGATTCTAAGTGAGAGAAGAGAGAATGAAGATTACAGTTAGACACAGAAAGCCCCAAAGAGCTGAGCATTGGTGGCACATGCCTTTAATCCCAGCACTTGGGAGGCAGAGGCAGGCAGATCTCTGAGTTCAAGGCCAGCCTGGTCTACAGAGTGAGTTCCAAGACAGCCAGGGCTATACAGAGAAACCTTGTCTCAAAAAAACTAAAAAAAAAAAAAAAAAAAAAAAAAACCAAAGGATGATAGGATCACTACCAAGATTATATAATATAATTATATAATAGGTCTAAGTAATTTCATCACAAAAATCTCAAGATCCAGTTCAATTCCAAAGCTCTTTTGATAAATATCCCATGGGTCATAGATTTGACTCAGAGTCTGGATGAGACTCTGAGTGTTGCACAGTGGTATTCAGTAGCATACAATTTAAAAGGTCTATTGAGTTGTGCTAACTCTTAAAGTTGAAGTCTTGAACAAAGGGATTTCTAATTTATCAAAAGCTTTCTGTTCTTGTTCCCAGGAAAAGACAATTTGGTCATTAAGGCTCCTTAAGGACTTACATAAGGCTTACCCATAAGGCCATACACAAAAATTCATATCCAACAGTAACCTATTAGCTTTCCAAAGGTTTAAGACATTTTCTAGTGCTGGGAATTGCAAGGACCTACATGGCTTGGATAGAATCAAAATAAAGAGCTATGGGTCCTAGAGTTAAGGTGAATCTGGACATAATTGTTTTCAGGATAATAATTTGGTCTTGGGATTAGAGACTCAATGTTCTCTGTCAGCTAGGAAATCCAAAGCTCCTAGTGAGTAGTTAGGAGTCTCTTTCTTTCTTTTTTCTTTTTGGGTGGATAAATAAGATACTTATGTAAGATGGCATCAATATGATCTATTTCTTTTTTTTATTAGATATTTTCTTTATTTACATTTCAAATGTTTTCCCCTTTCTAGGTCTTTCCTTCGGAAACCTCCTGTTCCATCCCCTCTCCCTCTGCCTCTATGAGGGTGCTCCCCCACCCACCCACCCACTCCCGTTCTCCCATCCTGACCTTCCCCTACATTGGGGCATCAAACACCTCAGGCCCAAGAGCATCTCCTCCCACTGGTGCCAACAAGGCCATCCTCTGCCACATATATGTATGCAGCTGGAGCCATGGGTCCCTCCATGGTCCCTCTTTGGTCCCCAGGAACTCTAGGGGTCTGGCCAGTTGACACTGTTGCTTCCTCCATGGGCTGCAAAACCTCTCAGCAGTTAGGAGCTTTCTTTAAGGAAGAAGAATAGAGTAGGAGATGATCTGTGTGTTCTAAGACCATTCTATCATGTACAGTCAAGCATCTCAAATTACTATATAGGGTCTTATGAAACATGAAGCTGTCTCTAAAGGCCTGCCTAATAAGGCCTCAGGTGAGTTGTCTCGTTAGAACTTGTACATAAGTCTATTAAAAAGTAAAATGAAATTGGGACTCAGGTGCTGAAAGGATATGAAAGAAGTTTCCTTTAAAATCTAGGATGTTGGGGAAAGGGGAAAGTAGGGTATAGGCTTTGACTGGGGAAGAGAAGAGAAGGTAATACAAAGGGGGAGGGGAAGAAGGGGGATAACTAACCCTAATGATGTTTGAAAGAGTCATAGGGAAACACTATTTTATGTTTATTTAAAATGCATATACAATATATACATATGCATCTATTGTATACATACATTTATGTATTATATATCATGAACCATAGGGGAGATCCAACTACTGCCACTTTCCTAAGCAAGTATAATTTCTAACTATAATGTAAACATCTGCCCTTATACTCACAAATAAGTGTAGCCCTCATCTCCCATCAAAGAGGCTTCTTTTTGCAGCAGACAGAGACCATTAAATTCACAAAACACAGAGAACAGCAGACCATGGCGTACCCAACCACAGCTGATAGGTCTACAACCAAACCCCTACACCTAAGAAGAGGGGGCAGAATGTAAGAGCCAGGGGACCAGGATGTCAGCTGCAAGACTGTGTCTTCTAGATATGACATCAAAGTTGCACCCATGAACTCTCAAGACCTGAGTAAGGACAAAACCAGTCAACATGACCTAAATGGAGGAAATCCCACAAGGGCCATCTATAGATGAAGAGCTACAGGCAATGAATGGCTGTGGAGAAGGGAGACACAGTCATCTCCAGGAATGAGCCCTGCAGAAGGTTATCCAGTCACAAGTGGTCAGCCCTAGGCACTTACAAGCAGCACTAACCTCAGCAGGTTTTATATATATAACCTGTGTTATATTTACATGTGTGTGTGTTTATTTGTATGTATGCATGTATGTATGTATGTATACAAACAATGATAATTGAAGAAGAAATCAGTAATTAGAAAGGGAGTGGGGGGGATACACAAGAGGTAGGTGTAAATGATATAAATACTGTATGAAATTCTGGGAAAAAATTTACCAAAACCAAACAGCATGATAGTGTGTATTTGTTTTATTCTCCACACAATAAATAAATAAATAAAATAGGAAAAATATTTTTTGAAATGGAAAATAAATTATCAAGGACATAAAACACTGGGTATTCAGGACAATTGGGGTTGATAAGCTATAGGGGTTAGGGACTTCCATGTGTGTAAGAGTATCACATGCATCTATGACACGACAGTCTCTCTGAGTCTTTTGAATGGTTAGTCCTGCATGTTTCAGTGTGGCTAACATAGAGTTAAGACTCCATAATGGAGAAATTTAGTGATTAGGGGTTGAAATTCTGCTTGGGCTCTAGGCCAGGAAAAATATTATTTATGGTTAGGAAAGCATGAGAGCCCTTTCATTTGGTTCTGGCTTTATAGAGACCTTTACAGACCATATTCAAAAAAAGGTTCTAACCTTGGCAGTCCTACCCGACTTTGAAAATCCACCCACATATCTAATGTTTTTAAAATTACAGTTGGGTGCCTCTGAAAATGAATGTCTGCCCTCAGATGTGGACAGTCCACCACCATAAAAGAGTATCAAAACGACACACATGAAAGAAAGCCAAAGTGGACAATCTAGGCTTATTTGATTGAGCACTGTCCTCAACTGGAATGAAGCTGCAGCATCCTAAAATGACCTGAGCAAGGGAGGCAGCACTCCCCTGCTCGAACCGAAGCCACACATGGACACACCCTCCTCCTCCCTCCCCTTCCAATGCCCATTACACCAGCCAGCCTCCTTGCTTTAATTCAGAACTTAAGCTTGCTTTATCTACGTTTGTGTTGCTTTGGGTTTTCCATGGAAGTTAATTGGTTTTGTTTTATATTTTACAGAGAATGAAAAAAAAATAACCTGTGTATTTAAAGATACATGAGAAAGTTCAAGTTGTAAAAGGAGATTAAAAGAGACAGGGCTCTCCCTTCTCAGCCCGCCTTTAGTTCTGGATGCCAGGTATTTGGCTTTTCTTTTTCTTTTCTTTTTCTTATTTTTTTATTTTTATTTTTTATTTTTTTGGTTTTTGGTTTTTGGTTTGTGGTTTTTGGTTTTTCGAGACAAGGTTTCTCTGTGTAGCCCCGGCTGTCCTAGATCTCACTCTGTAGACCAGGCTGGCCTCAAACTCAGAAATCCACCTGCCTCTGCCTCCTAAGTGCTAGGATTAAAGGTATGCGCCACTGCTCAGCTGGTACAAACGCTTAGTAGCTGAAAACACGGCAGAAAAGCCAAATACTGTGTTTTCAGCTACTAAACGTTTGTTTTAGAAACACAAACCCTATTGTCTCAAGTGATGTGCCTCAAGACTGTCACAGATTCTCAAATGCATAAACTGTCACTACACCACTACACATTAGCTCTACGTAGTGAGAACAGAGCTACTGTCAGTAGGGTCAGGGCTGTCAGGAAGTGGAGCAGCTTCAGTCACTGGCAAAACATGTCATTCTCATAGTGCTCTGACCACATATGAATCTCAAACGCTTTCCAAGTCAGTTAGAAAGAATCTAACATGGAAGCTTCTCCAAACACATATGCCAAAGATGTAAGTGCTGGGGCTAAAGATGCTGCAGGAAATGTAAAAAAAAAAAAAAAAAAAAAAAAAAAAAAAAAAAAAAAAAAAAAAACACTTCTGAGGGACTTTACAGGGCTTGTAATATGATGATGTATGTTATAGTTATCAAGAGAGGTAAAAATCCACAGAGCTCCAGTTTGAAAAATGCCAGAGCATGCCTAGTTGAAGACCCTGAGTGTACCTCAAAGTAGCCAAAATTAAGGCCATTGTCTGCTCCTGAGCAGTTTCCCAGAATGGGAGAATGATGGCTTTGATTACCATAATTAACCAATATAATTAACACTTAACTAGTTGTGGAAAGCAGAAACCTCAATCCCATGGAAAACCCTTCTTCACTCTTTCTCCTTGCCCCTTTAAGAGCAAATCATGCCCTAAACGTGTCACTGAGTCCTCCTGAGTTCCTGATCCCACCTTTGCTGGTTTATGTCATCTCTCAGCTTGAGTTTTTTTTTTTTTTTTTTCCACAGCAGCCCCTGAGCCATGGATTTGTACTCACAATGTTTGTCTTGTTTTGCTTTCTTGGTCCCCCCTCCTCTGGAAACAAGACAGAGAAAGAGAAGTGACCTGTGTGTATCAGGAGGAAGAGGGGGGGAGAGTCATGGGATGTTTGTGATATGAAATCAGAAGCAGGATAGCTTCAGGGGAGGGCGTGTTAGTGGCTGGAGTCTAGCAGGTGTTTTCAGATTCTTGGCTTCTTGAATATTGTAATTAGGACTCCCAGCCACAGCCTGAGATGCCTTTTAATGGGATCTAAGAAAGGAAAGGGTTGGTTATCAAGGGACAGAATTTAGGTGATTATTTTGGTTGATTGATTAGAATCATATTTTTTTCTACTGTACATGTCTCTTCCCACAATGCATCCAATTTTTTATCATGTGCAACCCCAATGGGCATACATGTATCTAGATGCAGGAAGGGGTTTGAGGAAGCGGGGTACTGCTAGGTGCATTGTTTGGAGAGGGGTGTGTGCATAGTGCATGAAGATGAACGAACAGGGCTGCCGTGCGCATTATTACAAGACGGTGTTGTGTAGCAACCTTCTGTCTTAGAGGGAAGCTGGTTAAGATACAAGATGCTTAAAGGGAAGTGAAACCACAGGATGGTCTAAGGGAAAGTTCAACATTCCATTCTTCAGGGAAACTCATTTAAGTTCTGGAGGTAAGAAACTCAAAGGTTTCAGAAAGACCCTAAAACTGACTAGATTCACTAGGTCCCTCTCTTCTCAAGATCCAAGTGTGTATCAGCAGTATGGACTACTGAGAGACACTTAGACTAGCAGAGCCACCCAGAAGAACCAGAGACCAACCAGCTGAGCTGATTTGAAGTAAAGACTACCAACTACCTGAAAGAGCCAGAGACCAGCTGAGCTATCTGGAGGGGGCTCAGACCAACTGAGCCACCTGGAAAGGACATTCTCCAATCTGTTAGGATGCCTGAAGGCTGTGTAGTGTCCTCCAGGTTCACAGCTTTGATGAGCTATCACCCATACTGGTGTGGGCTTTGGGGAGGCTGCTATCCTGGAGTCATTTCTGCTTTTGTGAATGACCCTTCACCCACATTCCTGTAAGGAACTCCCCAAAACTCATTGGTTCATTAAGTTGGCCTTTGGTGGAATCTTTACTTTGGTCTGTTATCAGTTCTCTGTCTGAGGTGAGAAGATGCCACATGTGCCCAGAAATAGTGTCACACAACAGAGGGATAATGCACGTAACCATATGAATTAAAATGGCTCTCTTAGGCCCATAAAGTGTGGCACTATTAAGAGGGATGGCCTGTTGGAATGGGTGTGGCTTTGTTGGAGTGTCACTGGTATATGAGCTTGCAGGTTTCAGATACTCAAATCAGGCTGTCTTGCCTCATCTCGCCTCGCCTCTCCTCCTCCTCCTCCTCCTCCTTTTTCTCCTCCTCCTCCTCCTCCTCCTTTTTCTCCTCCTCCTCCCTCCCCCCCCCCCCCACCCCCTGCTTGCTGATCCAGATATAGAGCTCTCAGCTACCTTTCTAGCACCATGTCTGCCTGCAGGTTACCATGGTTCCTGCCGTGATGATAACAGACTAGACCTCTTCACTGTAAGCCAGCGCCAATTAAAAGTTTTCCTCTCTAAGAGTTGCTGTGGCCATGGTGCCTCTTCACAGCAACAGAGCCCCTACTAAGACACCAAGGCCAAATAAGGACCCAGGTAAGGGATTCACTAGATTTGCTTGCTTCAGAAAAGAGCCAGCAAGAGAGGATAGAAGTATAAGAAGATAGTGGAGGAAGGGTGAACAAAAACAAAGCATATAACCTGTATGTAGAAAAGAGACTATTGAAATACATTATAGAAAACATACATTAATAAGCAGATTTTCATTATGAGCAGTTGGGGCTGAGTCCTATAGGGCCCCCTTGAGTTTCTGAGGAATGCCCAATCGAACAGTCCCCTGAGAGAAGCGGAGGCCGGCCGTGACCTTCAAGGTCATTACACATCACTTCTGGGGGACTGACTCTCTGTCTCTTCTGGCCCTGAGGCTCACAAGAATCCCCAGCGGCCCTGACACATCTCCATATCAGCATGCTTCCTGCTGTCCTCCTGCAGGTTCAATCTCCTCACCCCTGCCTCCCTCTGGTAATATCTGTTCATTTACCTGTGGGAGGGCAAGTCAGTCAGGCTGCTCTTGAGAGAGATTCTCTGAGCTGGGACCGGGGGTATTTTGAGAAAGTGACACAGAAAGTAAACATTTCAGAATATGTTAATGTTCTACGTTGTATATTTATCCTTTCTGTCTTAGATCCATTACTTGGCTATCTCTTGCCCTCCGGTTTTGCAGTGTCTTCTACGTGTCTCTGCTTTTGGCTAATTCTGCATCTACTCTGAAGCTCCCGTGTCTTTTCAGTTTCTATAAGCCAGGTATTTGGCTTTTCCAGGTCTTATCGTAGCCCGCGCACGGGTGTTATCGAATCCGTCCTTCCCCTGCTTCTCATGCTGTTAGGTTTACTTTGATCGGGATCACTCTTAAATGTTGCCTTATCTCGTTTCCTAAGCATGGTGAGGCTTCCTTTCCTGGTTATATGGTTTGCTCCTGGTTCGTTTGAACCAATTCTCCCTCACTGTTAGGAATGTGCGTGTGTGTCCCTCTGCTCTCAGGTAGCATGTGGGAGCCAGGAGGCAGCAGAGGGGCAGCTGCCCCGCCCAGGGCCCTTTCTGGCAGTCAGATCTCATTTTTCCCTCACCTCTCAGATCTGTACCTGCTGTAGCCCTGGGAAAACAGAGAGCCAGTTATGAGCAAGAGGCCCAAGGACAGCTGTTGATCCCGAAAACAGTTTTAATTTGTCTCTGTCTCATTAGCTTAATGCTGATGCTGGCGGCCCTCGGCTGCTGACCAAGCTGAGTAGCACGCTTTGCAAGTTACCCAGCAGCTTATCCAGTCCACAGGTGAAGCTGACAGCTCAGCCATTTCCCTTTGTGACCCTGGTCCTTTGTGGTTACTCCCCAAGGACGATCATTTATCTTTGGGCCTACAGTAATTAAAGCTGGAGGGAGACCTGTTCTCCCTGGGTAGCCTTCCCCGGCAAATCAGCATGGCAGGTGAAAATCACATACATGAGTGCTTACTGGACAGAAACACCTTGTCACTGGCTCTGTGTTGATGGCCAAGGCTGGGAGAATTGTCTACCTGACCTGTGGTACTGGGAGAGGAAGCCAGAATCTGACTTGTCATAAATGTCCATGAAGATCGATCCCAGAGGGTGATCCATATTTAAGAAAGACACAAAGCTTAAAGAAATATTTGCCTTTCAGTAAGCGATTTAAGTTGGCACATTTGAAAAACCAGGGCTTAGGATTGAAACGGATCAAGCTAAGGATCAGTCCGGGCAGAGCCAGGCAAGTAAATCTCCAAGACAGATAACAGCCCTACTAGCTCCTGGCGTGGGTGTTAGCTTCTCGGCATTGCCCCGTGTGAAGTGGACATGACCTCATTTGTATTTACTGTTTAACGGCCTCAGTGACACGAGATAAGTGGGGAATCTATCAGGATTCACCACCTTGGGAGACACACAAGTAATTTCTTTTTAAATTCCATAGGTCTAGAATTCTAGGTACAAAGGCTCATCACTTCTAAGCCAGTGTCTCTGAGTTTTGTGTAGGGACATAGCCCCTGGGCAGAGATTTATGGGTAGCCCAGTACTCTTCAGACCTAACTAAAAAGAAAAAAAAAAAGCTTAGGCTTCACACTCCCCTTTAGAAGTCACTTCTCATCAGCAAGAGACCACCCTGCTTCCTCCTAGCCCCTCGGCTGCCTCTGCTCTCAGGCTGTGCATCCCTGGAAGCAGTTCATGAATTCCTTCATTCGAACTGTAGTCCTTGGGTGCTCACTGTGTATAAAGAGCTGACCAACAAGGGCCATCCATGACCTGTGAGATCTCTGACCTTATAGGAACCACTTGGCAGAAGATCAGTGTACTGGAGGTGCCTAACTAAAGACTGAACGCAGTGGACGGCGTTGGGGGACACAGTGTTGGGATCAGAGAAGCCCTTCCTCTGCTACTATTCAGTGGCCAGCAGCTAGACAAGTGGTCAGTGTGTACAAGCAGCAGGGAGATGTATGCTTCACCTGCAGGTGCTGGACAGAACACAGAGCACCCAGCACATGGTCATGCTTATCGATGAGTAAAGCTACATGATAACTTATGCCTTCAAGGACAAAAAAAAAACTGAGCATGGCAAGTGAGGAGTGGGCGTTGGCTTGGTTACTGTTTTCCTTCCTTTGAATAATTTACATATTTGAGCAGCTAACTTCACACGGGTCAAAGTAATCAAAATACGACAGCAAGACAGATAGTGAAGTCTCAGGCTCACCATTACCTGCTCCCCTTCTCACGATAAGCCATTCTTGCCCTCTGTAAATTACCATTTTTATTAATGTTGGGAATACGATTCCAGCGTGTCCTTATGCAAATGAATCATGTATAAATAGATACATTCTTACTTTTATCCTCATTCTCCCTCTCATTTATGCATGCTGCATAAGTGGGTTTGTTTTGTTGCTGTTGTTGTTTTAATTTATCATAATGTTCTGCAGTTATTTCCCTGCCGGTGCTACGAAGACCTCATTCCCATCTGTGTGCGTGTGTTACACCGTGAGTTACAGGGGCCTATGTGCAGCCCATCCAAGCTCCTGTATTTGAGTGCACCTTTCCTCGGCTCCCTCTGTGTGCCAAAACACCGCTCTCCTTCTCAGCTGTTAAATCCCAAAAGATAGAAATGTGTTTCTGTGTAGGTGGTCCTATTTTGTAGGCATCCCAAAGGAAGTAAAATGGTACTTTTTTTCCTTCCTTCTTTCCTTCTTTCCTTCCTTCCTTCCTTCCTTTCTTCCTTCCTTCCTCTCTTCCTTCCTTCCTTCCTTTCTTCCTTCCTCTCTTCCTTCCTTCCTTCCTTCTTTCCTTCTTTCCTTCCTCTCTTCCTTCCTTCCTCTGGGGATTGGACGTAGGGTCTTCCTCGTGCTGGGCAAGTGGCCTACCACTGAGCTATATGCCTCTAGCCCTTTTTGTATTTTTAACTTTGAGAATGTGTCTTACTTAGTACATGTCCCAGACTGGTCTTGAACTCCCTTGGTATCCCACGCAGACTTCAAACTTGCAAACCTCCTGCTTCCATTCATGGTTCCCTCGTGTTTTTAAAATGATCCTTCTCTAGGTGAAGACATTGCCGGGATTTCTGCAAAGGAGACTGATACCATGGCGATGGGGAGAGTCCCAGGTCCTGATGCAGGAGTTAATTAAGGCACTTCCTTCACTGTGAGGCCTTCAACCCACAGGTGAGATCTAGCCGAGGGTAGTGTAGTTCCTCAAACCCTGGCTGTTCCAGGGTGCAAGCATTAATAACACGAACCACATGATTTTCCAGCTAACAGCATATTCAATATAATCTACATAAATCGCTTCTAGTCAGACCTCTAGTGTACAGTATATACTATGTGGAACTGAGAAGAAAATAAAGCTAAGCTCTGTGTGGTAATTATTGCTGGCGTGTGCGCTGCTTTAGACAGCTCTACTGCTTTGCATGGCTGCTTTTGCCCAGCTTATTTTACCTGAGGTTGCTCTGCTCAGCGCTTGTAATAGTTTGTGGTGGTGGTGGTGGTGGTGGTTTGTTGTTATTGGGCTGTTGTTTTTCCTCTTTTCACTTCTCCAGTAAAGGAGCTCAGGCACGCATTTCTCCCCACAGAAGGACATGGGCTGAGCGTGTGAAAGGGCCTGGTTGTGTTAGCTGCTGTTTGCTTTGGTTGTCTTAACAATGACTCCGGCTTTCTATAAACCTGATTGATCTACAACCTCCAGATCAATAAGACATGGGCAAGATGAACATGATGGCCTTGTTGTTATGCTGCTCACTCAGGCCCTCCCAAGTGCACAGGAAGCAGGTAACAGCTGGGGGAAGAGCTTGTTCCCTTTGGAGATCATAATGAAACACTTACCCCATAGCAGGGCAGAGCCCCTGGCTGGCCATTCTCCCCAGAAGAAGGATCAGAGCATCAGAGAGACACAGCAGAGCTTCAAGTGCTTGAAGTTGGAGACTTTCTTAGGGAGAGCTAGTGTTGCAGCCAACGGCTCATTCAGGTATGAAAAAGAAGGCTGTCCTGATAAATAATGAAAAAAGAAAGCAGAACAAATAAAGGGCTGCATGGTTCAGCAGCCTGGAGGGGAGAGAAAAAAAGCCCTATCCTGAGTGAGGTCACCAAGGATAACCTAGGCAGAAGGCAGGAGGAGGGCGGGAGAAATCAAGGCCCAGCAGGGTTCCCGAAGCTGGAATGCTCATGCAATCTCAGAGGTACCAGTCTCACTGTATGTTCTCTGCATGTTGTCACCTGTCTCCACATCTCAGGCAACATCTGCTGCAGACACATGATGTCAGAGGTATTAAGTGAAGAGATGGGACATGGTTTATCCTGTAATTCTGCTTCCCTTTGAGATTCCCGCTCAGCCAAGTCATTCACTACAGGCAGGCGAGCCTCAGAGCTGGGAAGTGGAAATCATGAGGGGAAAAGGCACTTTCAGTGTCTCTGTGATCCTTGATTGTCAGTCCACATGACGGGTGCAGTTCTGTTCATGCACACACTCTTGCAGGTCCTGCTCATCCTAGGCTCCTCCTTCATCTTCCCAGACTCTCTGGGATCAAGTGCTGCTTCAGGCCACCTCCACAGGAGAAAGCCCTGAGTGACCTTTTACCTCCTGCATGCCATGGTAGGAGGCACACAAGGCTCAGACTCAGTTCTCGGTAGAGGCACCTGGGATTGAGGCTGCAGCCCTATTATCCTGTGGACCCCAACTTCTAAGTGTTCTTTCTCTTCCCCTGCAGAGCAGCAATACTGTATACCAGGTGCATCCCACGCTCTCCCACCTCTGCCACCCAAAGACGCTGATGGTACGACTTTACCTCTTTTCTGAGAGAAAGGCCAGTGTGACAATGACACTGTTTCCACCCAGAGTGTGTCCTTAAGGTTGAACTGAGTGTCATCTGCAAGGAATCCTAAGGAAATCTCAACTCCACAGACACCTCAAATCCACAGACACCTTGTCCCCCAAAGGGCATCACACAGCAACAGGATGCCTAGAAAACTTTTACAACTCTTTTACTGCAAATAAAGGTAGTAGTTTGGGGAGCTTTTTTTTTCTTTCTCTTTTTGATGTTTGTTATCTTTTTATTTGTTGAAAATGAATCTAGCTTCTACTAAGCTGCTTCTTTTCTGATGCTTTCCATCGATGACTATGAAAATGCCTCATGCAGACTTTTCAAAGGACCAGATGTGTTGGCCCAGCTTGGAATCTCAGTTACACTGGAGACTAAGAGGGGAAATCACAAGATCGAGGCCTATCTAGGCTACAGAGAGAGTTCAAATCCAACCTGAAGTCTTAGCCAGCCCCCAAACAAAACAAAACAAAACAAAACAAAACAAAACAAAACAGGAAAATGACTGGGCACACAGCCCGGAAGTCGGGGTTCACCTCAGCCTTCGGCTCCTTTTCTAAATATGAAGGCAGCTAAGGGGAGGATTGTCAAATAAAGTTTACGACCTGGATACTATATGCAAATTTTTCTAGGTGCCTTTCCTGATGTAATCATCTATGTTTTAGTGTTTTTTTTTTTTTTAAAAATCATATTCTACAAAGAGTTTGTGCAAAAACTCATTAAGGCCAAGAACGATCACTCTAAGCCAGGGTTACAGATCTGCTTCCCCTCAGCTAGTACATCTCCCCTAGATCATGCTTTGGCACACAGAAAATAATTAAAGATCTGTTCAAAGGAGAAGAGTCTTCCTGTTCACCAAATTAAAACTTTAAAACTTGCAGATTTTATTCAGGCTCAAGTGATGATAACACCTTACAGTTCTAAAGAGAAGTTGACTGGAATGCTGTCACCTCCCGGTCACAAGGACTAAATATCCATTTCCTCTCTTCTCTGTTTCAGGTGTGGTTTCCTGATGCTGGACCCCATGTTCTCACAGAGCTACCTGGCCTTGACCAAGGCCTCTGTTCAGGATAAAGCTCCCTACCTGCCTCATACGGTTTGTCCTGCGGCACACTTCCCTGGGGAAACGAAAACGCGTGCTTCCCACTTGACAGGTGCAGACTGATTAAACCATTGTCCTCTGGTGCTTGGATCTTGAACTCCAGATAAGTGAGCTAAGGAAGCACTGCTCTTTAAGGTATTCAGAGTATGGCTCGTAGCTACAGCAGCCCTAACTACAAGTTAACACACTTCACAAGGTTTCAAGTTGAAGAAATAAGTGCATTCTTGCTTGGTATAAGATACGAGAAGAATATAAAGACATAGAAAAAAAAATGTAAAAGGTCCTCTTCTCCATCCAACACCCTCCTCAATATAACCATGGTTCTATTAGATAGTTATCCTTCTAGAACATTTTGTATGTACTTACATATATATTTGTAGATATACCCACGCATAGCTATTTGTGTGTTGGGGGGCATGCGTGTATATGTGTGTGTGTGTATCTGTGATTATATGTGTGTATGTATGTATGTATGTATGTATATACGTATGTGTATACATACATACATACACACATACATGTACATGTGGATGGAGGCTAGAGCTCCATGTTGGATGTCTGCTCTGTCACTCTCTACCTTACTTTTTGAGACAAAGTCTCTTATTGAGCAAACCTATAGCTCACCAATTTAGCATGTCTGGCCAAACAGGAGCTCCAGAAATCCACTAGTCTCTGCCTCCTCAGCACTGAAATCACAGGCATGAGCTACACTCAGCTTTTTACCCGGGTGCTGGGGATCCGAGCTCGGATGCTCTTGCTTACATGACCAGCACTCAACCCTCCCTCGATGACTCACATTTCCTCTTTACTCTGAGTTTTCACTGCATGCTACTGTTGTCTGGATATCTAGGTAATGTTTATGGTTCTGCTGGATGTTGGTTCAGGAGTTCTTTTTTCTTCAGCTACCTATGGAAGTACTATGCAGGAATGTCTCTGTAGAGCATGCATGCATACACAAAGCACTGTGTTTAAATAACCTTCCCCAGAAAGAAAGAAAAGTTCAAACAAAGGGACTTCCTTTGGGCAAAGTGCATAAAGTACGAAAGCTTTAAGAGCTTGGTCAAATGGATCTACCTCTCTGCATTCAAAGCTGGGTGCTGAGTGTAAAGGAAGCAAAGCAAGTTATAGCCATGTTTTCTACCCAGCCCTGAAGGATAAGCATGCTGTCACGTGAACACAGATGGTAGCATAAAGCTACCATAAAGCTTCTTCAAGCACCAGCCCAGTTTCATCATTTTACCTTCTTCCAGACAGGTGCTGCTCTCTCCTTCTATGGATGGGGAAATTCCTGCCTTTAAAAAACAAAGCAAAAGAAAATAGACAACTGTCTAGTTGGGCCCTATTGTAGAGCACATAATGAATCTGAGACGAACAAACTATTCATGGATTCCTCTAGTCCTCTTCAGTTAATACACAGGCCAACGTTCTCAAATGATAAGTCTGAAGAGAGATGGGGAAGCTCAGGGGGCTGGATGGAGAGTACCAGTGTGGGCTACGCAGGACTGATAGTTACTGGATTATCTAGTCTGATGTTCCTGCCTTGCTCACCATGATCCTCAAAACTCTCAACTGCCCAAGTGCCACTCAGATACGATACCCTTGTTCAGCAGCCAGGGACCGGGATTGCAATTTCTTTGCTGCCTGTGGAAAATAAAAGACTAGAAAAGAAAGAGACAGAGACAGAGAGACACAGAGAGGAAGAGAGAGAGAGAGAGAGAGAGAGAGAGAGAGAGAGAGAGAGAGATGCTAAGGCTCAGAGGAGAGCCCTGAAGGTAGAAACCCAGGAATATGAAGGAAACTATGAACCAGATACAGGATAGAAGGATGCGAAGAAGAGGTAACCGTCGATTTGCTGTGGTCACCAGGCTCCAAGGTTGGCCCTGTTGATATAACATTTTATACAACAGCCTAGCTGGGTCAAAATATTCATATATTTCAGTAAATACAATGCTGGATGTTTTTATGGGAGTGGCTCTGGCTTAGTTTTTAGCAAGGGCAGGGATGAAGTTAACTTTTACATTGGTGAATGTTGAGTAAAGCAGGTGACTTTTTATCGTATGTGGGGACCCCTCTTCTAATCATTGGAAGACCTAAATAGAAAAAGGTTGACCTCCTCTGACCTAGGAGGAAATACTGGAGCAGATTACTTATGGACCACCTTTCCTCCCTCCTTCCCTCCCTCTCTTCCTCCTTCCTTTCTTCTTTTCCTCCTCTTTCACTCTCACCTTTCTTCCCTCCTTCCCTCTCTCTCTCTCTTTTCCTCTTTCCTTTCTTCTTTTCCTCCTCTCTCACTCTCACCTTTCCTCTCTCCTTCCCTCTCTCTCTCTCCCTCCTTCCTTTCTTCTTTTCCTCCTCTCTCACTCTCACTTTTCCTCCCTCCTTCCCTCTCTCTCTTTTCCTCCTTCCTTTCTTCTTTTCTTCCTCTCTCTCTCACTCTCACCTTTCCTCCCTCCTTCCCTCTCTCTCTTCCTCCTTCCTTTCTTCTTTTCCTCCTCTCTCACTCTCACCTTTCCTCCCTCCTTCCCTCTCTCTCCCTCCTTCCTTTCTTCTTTTCCTCCTCTCTCACTCTCACCTTTCCTCCCTCCTTCCCTCTCTCTCTTCTTCCTTCCTTTCTTCTTTTCCTCCTCTTTCTCTCACTCTCACCTTTCTTCCCTCCTTCTTTCTTTCCCCCTTCCTCATTCTCTCTTTGCTTCTCCTCTGTCTTGCTCTCTGAAGTGTACCACATCAGTCTGGGCAGAATAGGATAGGATCTGGTCCTTATTGATTCTGGCTCTCTGAAGAACTTTAAAAAGTCTCTAGCTATCTCTCCATGTGTTCCCATGTCGCTACTCATACCAAAGGATATGGGCTTGTCAGGTATGGTAACACCAGCTATTGACATTGAAGCAAGAGGATCAAGATTTCAAGGCCTTATTAAGCTACAGAGTGAGTTCAATGCCAACCTGGGCAATTTAATGACCCTATCTCAAAATAACAAGCAAAAAAAAAGAGCTGGAGAAAAAGTCAATCTTGGAGCCCTTGCCTGGTAGGCATGAAGCCCTGGGCTCAATCTATAGTAGCAGTGGCCTATTCCCCCTTCCTCTATGATTGCTTTGGCCAGTATCATATGGCAAATAGGACACCCTGAAAATCCAGGCTTTTGGAGGACTAGAACTCCTGCATCCTTCCTCTTAGAGCCCAGCTGCCATGCTTTGAGAAAGCCTGGCCTCATGGTTATTGAGAAGATGAGAGATGTCCAGTGCTCTCATCACAAGCTCCCCCTGCATCTCTAGCACCATCTTGCATTTTCCAAAACCAGGTGAGGCACAGAGGCCTGTTGCCCAAGATGACTCAGAACTTCCTAGCTGAGCTCAGTCAACCCCAAGGCATAGTGAGCATGAAGAAAATTGATTAAAGCATTAAGATTTGAGGTTTATTTGATACACAGTAGTAGACAACCTGCCTTAAACTTTGGCCTTCCCTCCCCATGTCTTCCAGCAGTCACTGCCAGCCATGCTGGGCCCCATTAGAGAAAAGGGACATGGCCCTGTGTTCTGCACTTGAACCAGCCAGCTGAAAACTTCTGTTCCCGTTCTGTTCTCAGGCACCCAGTGATCTGCTCATTAACAAAGGAGAAAAGTGGCCTTGCAACTTTTAACTTGTAAAACAAAGTGATCCTGTGGTTGGGATGGAGGCCAGAAGTTTGGAGAGTCATTTGAATTAACCCCACTGTTATTTTCTTGGTAGGAGCCCAGCCTTAATGGCCTCATTTCCACATCAACACTACACTGCAGAGCCCAAGGTCATTACCCATCCAAACTACAGTGGATCTGGGCCAAGGTGCTCATAAACTGTGCTTTATGACCAACCACAGGAATGGGCTCCCTCTCCCCAGAGGAGGTTCATTCCAGTTCTATTTAGGAGGCTGAAATCAAAGCTTGGCAGTGATGACCTTTCCAGTATAGACTTAACCTGAAGGAATCTAAGAAACTCATAGCATCTCACGGTACCAGGGCATTGGGTTTGCATTCTACATGCAGGCTTCTTATATACAATCCGATATTCTTTGGACCCATTTGACTGATGAGGTATAGAGGGTGGGGGTGGGGCTCATATTTTTTAAAAAAAAAATGAATTTGACACAATTTATGGCCTCAACTTCCTCCTCTTCCTGCTCTTCGTGGGAAGAACAGCTGCATACAGCGCAAGGGCCTGTGTGCATTAGGGAAGCTCCAGACTCCCCATGCTCTATTGCAAACTAAACCTCCAGTCCAGACCCTGGATGTCAATCACAGGTATGTATCTTGTTCCCATATTGTGAGCCTTCAAAGCTGTTTCCAGGGCTGTCTACCTCTGTGTACACTGCATTGAAGCTAACAGGGCCTAACAACCCCTTGTGTGCTCTTCACACGGGGGTCTAGCTCAGCCTGTCTGCACTGATTGGCAGTGTCTGAGTCTAGGTTGTTTAGAGGACTTGACTTGTCTTCTCCACTACCAGGACCACTAGGACTATCAGATGAGCAAGCCACTGGCCTTAGGGTGGAAAGTTATATGTCCTTGGTGCCATTTCCTCTCCTCCTATCCTCTCTGCCCCCTGCTAGGCAGTTTACTAGGGCCACAAAGGAACTGTTCCATGAAAATCTGCTATAGAATAGTGATCAATAAATTACTATTTTTTAGAAAGGGCCATATTGTAAATATTTTGGACTTCATGATCTATGTGATCTCCATAACCACTACAATAGCGTGAAGACAGGCATAGATAGTACACAACTAATAATTCTAACTGTTTCCTGAAAGCTGTATCTGTAGTGATGGAGGCAAGGTCAGCTTTGATCTGAAAGCCACAATTTGCCAACTCCTGCTATGGAAATGAAAAAAAACCATAAGCGATATCGTCATATATTTTTGTGGTTTTGTTACTTATAAGCAACAGAGCGTGATGCAGAAGGTTGTGTGTCCACTCTACCTCAGCTCTCAAGACATTCAGATCCCTCCTCTGTCTTTCGGAACACCGAGTCTTGAACCCCTGAAGTGCCATATGAAAAGTCTGAAGACCCTGGAGAGATTAAGGAGAGAGGCTCTGACAGCATGTGGAGAGGATAGAGGCATAGTGGAGCCATTACCACCAGGGACCAGGCACAGGAATGACATGGTCATTGTTCCTCTCAGGGGGAGCAGCTACCCACTGAACTCAACTGATGTCCCTCAGATAAAGCCAGATGGGCCGAAGAATTAACCAGCTCTGCCCTATCTCCGATCATGACCCAAGGGATTGCTTGTTCTTTGAGTCATCAGGACAAGTTACAGGTGGACATTCCCAGAATTAATTCACAATTAGTTTTCTCTCCACTTAAAGATCCAGTAAAGTCCCAGAATTGGCTTGTTTCTGTCTCATGTGGGGAGCAAGTGAGGTGAAACTTCAACCAGCTGACCCTGTTTCTGGAGCATGAGCTTGCATTTTCCTGCCATCAAATTCTCATTGAAACATACATGCAAGTCAGCAGACAGCACCAGTGCTGTGTCTGAGAAGCACTGCATTCTAGTGGCATGTAGGGTGTGCAGGTGGCTATGCATTTCCACATGGTGGCACACAGGACAAGATGCATCCCTACCAGTATGACCATTAGAAAGGATTACTGGTCACACTGGCTTTCCCAGTTTCCTCTGCCCCTCAAGAAGTGAGGGTTCCTGCTGTCTGATTGTCAGGATCTAAACTTAACCTTTTCTCAGAATCTGGGCAATGAACAGATTTTCTCAAGAAAAATAATTGGTGGGAGAGATCAGATGACACTGTGAGGATCGTAAATGGGGCTTCTGGGGTCCAGATGGAGGCTGGAGAGGAAAGATGAGCCGTACAGGTGTGAAAGGAAGGCAGAGATGAAAGAGAAAAGAGATAGTCATCCACCAACATGTGGGGCACACTGAGCCAGTGCGTATTGGGAAGAGTTCTATAGTGAGGAGCAAAGACTGGGGGATAGACTAGAGACACAGCTACTGTCTATCTAAGACAGAAGCAGAGGCAGAGACCAGACAAGGAGGCTTCGCTACACATTACAATGTCCCATCTCCATCCCTTTGATCTTTTCTGAAAGACTAAATAGCAAGGCAATTGTTTGACTGCTCTGTGTGTGTGTGTGTGTGTGTGTGTGAATGCAAGTGCATGCCTGTGTGAGTGCAAGTGTGTGCATGAACATTGGAAATGGAAGTGTTCTTTTTCAGGAATATCCCCCAAAGAAGCCAGAAACAACCCACCCAAGGTTCCTCATACACTAACTAGCCCTTTGTTATTTGCTTTATGTTGCCAGATGCAGTCGGGGGAAGCCACACTGACCTAAAGTGATCTGAGCCAACATGAGTCAGCAGTCAGTTGATGGTATCTGTAAGAGAAGAGCAGAGACCTCGAACACACGGTGAGCTGATTTCTGAGTCCATTGCCTTGTCCACGTCCTGGCCGACCCTGGATGGAGACTTTCTTTCGAAGACCTTCAAGAGTCAAAATAGCATGCCTGTGCCATGTACGGCAAAGGTTAACACCAACAAGACGAGCAAAAATGGAGACAAGTGGCCCAATTTTACCTGAATGGATACTCAGTCCTTGAGAAGACATTTCCAGTTCTGATTTCATAGATATCACAACATTCTGGATCACCAGGGATAGAAGTGCACACCTGTAACGCCAGGACTTGGGAGTCCGTAGCAGGCATTGTAAGAAGAGAGTAAGGGCCTTCCTCAAGAAAACAGTTGAATGAACAAATAAGAGTTACTGTTTCTCCAGTAGCTCTGACAGAAATCAAGATTTGCCATGGGGTCAGGGAATGAGTCAAAAAGAATATAGTCATGTTTTCAGTGATTTCTAAGTGAGAAAAATGGAGGATTTCTTCATACTTACTCTATAGAAGGACATGTAAACTGGTATGGATTTGTTCTTTGCCATTTCTGTCCTCAGTGTACAAAAACTGGACCAGTGATCTCCAGCTATGGTCTGTCTTCACAATTGTATTGTTTAAATCTTACCTATACAACTCAAAAAACAATAACTTTTTGTCTAAATCTCATGTTTCCAGAGGTTTCCAAATCTTTCTTACCCATAAAAATATATTTTGCGTTCCTGATGTGTGTGCTCAGCTACAGAAAGACCCAAGGTGACATTTCAGTGTTGACAATCATATATTCACAGGCTTCTGGAAATTGGCACATAATTTTCAATGTTATTATAATTTTTCTCCAGGAGGAAAAGTGAAAATTGTAATTAGAAAAAAAAAATTCTCTTGGCCCATTGTGTTGATTTGGGAGATGAGAAGCTTTGTGGTTAGGAATGGCTAGATGTTTTTGTTTTTTGGGTTTTTTTTGGACAGAGCATAGGTAGCAGAGCATGAATCAGCACCATCAGTCTGGGCTGATCCAAAGGCTCGCTTGCCTTGGTTTGCACAAGGCCTTCCCCTCACCCTTGGCTTGGTTTGCACAGGCCTTCCCCCAACCCTTGCCTTGGTTTGCACAAGGCCTTCCCCCTATCCTTGGCTTGGTTTGCACAGGCCTTCCCCCCAACCCTTGGCTTGGTTTGCACAGGCCTTCCCCTCACTCTTGCCTTGGTTTGCACAAGGCCTTCCCCCCACCCTTGCCTTGGTTTGCATAGTGCCCTCCCCCTCCCCTCAATTGTATTCAGTTCTCTTTAGATTTAGCCCCTTGTTATCGTGACTGCTCCTTTAAACTCTCCTTCCCTGCTTTGTGTCTCCTCCCTCATCTTCATGGACACTTTTCCCATTCAGCCTTAGTGAGAGCTATAGGAATTAGCTCTACTAGTTACTGGAAAACCAGGATGGGCCAGGGAGGTAGCTCAGAGGTAGAGCACTTGCTCAGTGTGCCCAGAGTCTTACATTCAGTCTACTGTACTTCCCATCTCCACCAGAATAAAAGAATAAACCACAGCAAAGCCCCTACAAAACAATTTAATTATGGGTCAACGGCCTTACCACTTCAGCTTTTATTACTAGGTGGTCATGAAGAACCGGGAGCCCTGGGTCCCTACTCTTTAGCATTTTGTGATTATTATACTTTTACTTTGTTCAGACGTGTGTGGCTCTAAGAAGTAGTCCAGCAGCACTCCAGTTTCGACAGTGGCCTTGTGCTTCTCCCCCGGAACCATCTTCAGTGTGAACAGGCGCCGCCAGAGATGAAGGCTCACACAAGCATCCCATGGAGGACCTCGTAGCGACTGATGAGATGTGTCCACGGTGAAGAAAGTCCATCTCAGGTTCTAGGTTGACCACCTACGGGACTCGGCAGCACTTGGGCCTCTCAGCATTTCTTGTGTTTCTTTTCTCAGTTTTATATACTGAAGGGGGAAAAAAGGTTACAAAGCAAAGCCTTACTTTATTCTGAAAATACAGTCAGTCTCGTTAGCACTCACTTGAAATGATATTCCTGCTTGTTAGAAGCCCTTAGTAAGGCCCCCTCTACCAAAAAAAAAAAAAAAAAATCTGTATAGCAATAATATGTGTTTAAAAATAAAAGCCAGCTGCTCATCACACATTCACAGCTTCTTCCTTCACCCCACCCCCTCTTTTCTCTGCAGGGCACACAGGAAGTCAAATTTTCAGTTTTGTTTTGCTTTTTAAAATTCTTCTACTGCAAAGCTATTTTATGTGCCCAGAAGTGGTTATTTTCATGCCCTGCCTCCCTAAATGAAAGAGCTGTTTATCCGTTTAACACATTGTCCGTTTCTACACTTCTTAGGCCAATGGGAAGGAGCAAGACTCCGGTGCTATTGCACAAGCCAGGAAAACCACTGTGTTGGTTACTCTTCTTGTCACTGGGATCAAACATGTGACCAAGAGCAAGATAAGCACAGAAAGGTGTGTGTGTGTGTGTGTGTGTGTGTGTGTGTGTGTGTGTGTGTGTGTGTAGCAGGGGATAGCATCTACCATGGTGTGGTGTAAAAGGCTCAGCTTAGGGGACCAGGTGCTGATGGGGTGGCTCATGGGTCCCACACTTCAGGAAGCCGAGAGATGAGCATGTCTCTGCGGCATTTATTCTCTGCCTTGGTTTTCTTCTTTGGTTCACTTTAGGATCCCAGTCGCTGGGACAGTGCCATGTCCTTTTAAATTGGTCTTCCCTCCTCAGTTAAGTCTCTCTGGAAACTGAGTGTGGATCACAGACACACTCAAAGGTGTGTCTAAACACAGCCATGTGGACAAGATTAACCATTGCAGCCATACCTTAGGATAGCACTCTATTCTACTGTCTGCTTTTTTTATTTTTATTTTTAGGAGAAAAAAATGTCTAAAGATAATTAGATTCAGTAAGCTGACTGAAAAAAAAATGGCCCCATTCTCTCCTCCTTTTTCTATTCAGGCCTTTGGGAAAGAGACTTTTCAGTACATTTTTCAGGGGGGAAAAAAGGACTATTCTGAACTACTTTTGAATAAGGACTGGTCTTGTCAGCCTCTTGGGTTAACAAGGCAAGCACAGTGGTGTGCCAATTTGAAGCCTGCTCAAGAGGCCTGGTGTGCTTCTAGTCTCTCCTTAAAGTTTGGCTCCACCATGTGAATAATAACACAAGACTAAAACCCTGGTAGAGAAGAAACTAAGAGGAGCTAAGCCAGATCATCCAACCGGGGCCATGCTGGACCAGAGAGTCCCTCGGTCAACTTGCTGGCTGCCCATAGTTACAGGAAAGACAGTATCCCAAGCCAGCCAGCCAACTTTAGCCCACATCAACAGAACTGCCCAGTCAACCCACAGCTTTGTGGAAAATAATGACAAATTGTTTTTAAAGCTCTATATTTTCAGGAGGTTTGTTATGCAACAGCAGCTATTTGATGCAGTGTGTTATTAAATATTCCTTTTACATATGCATGTATGTTGCAGGGTGTGTGGGCCTAGATGGGACTGCATTGTGCTTGGGATAAAGGGCTGGATTGAATGTGCTCAGATCCTAGCTTTGTCACTCAGAATGTGTGGTGAGACAGTCTCTCTAAATCTTGTTTTTTTCATGGCAAGTAAGCAAAACTAGTAGACTGAAGAAAGAGTAGAGGGATGAGAGAGGTATGCTTGTGTGTGTGTGTGCATGTGCGTGTGCGTGTGTATGTGTGTAATACCTGGCAAATATTTGGTGTTTTATCAATGAAAGATACTAGCACGTTTATGTACACATGTAGTTTTAAGCTTACATGATTCATACCTAACAAATTCAATCTGTATGAAATTCTGAGATTATAGCCACTAAATGGCTAACTATGAAAGTGGTCTATATATCTGGCCCTCTCAAGAATTTCTTCCAAATCCCAACCTCCTCAGTAACTAACTTCCTTTCAGACATCATCTGGCCTTGGCCTTCATCTTCCAACGCCTAGCTCGCCTTAGCTTCTGCTCTTCTGCTACATGCCAGCCTGGTGGCACTGGCCTGGATCCTTCTCTCTGGGTTTTTGTTTATGAACACTAATGCACAGCACTGTGACCCAGGCTTCTCCAGTCCTTAACTGTCTGCTTATTCTCCTTATCATATTTTTATCAGGTTTCTATCATGACAAAACTTGGCTAGATACTCACTGAACCTTTCTATCTCTCTCAATAAGATGTTCTGCATTTCCTAGTCCTCTCCCGTCTTCTGCGGACATGTGAATGGTTCTTAACGGGACAACTTTGACCCAGAAAGTGACGCACACCTTCTAGAATTAAATATTCAAAACATGCTCTTCTCCATGTTTAGCTGTTTGGAAAGTATGGAGTGTAAGAAAATTACCACCCAGAGGATAACAAGAGTACTTAGTGGAAATATACTGGCCTCCTTGGGTCACTTCCTACATCACAGCCACCCAAAGAGCCACCTGATTAGGTAGGTGCACCTGTGTGCCATCTGCTATTGTGCTGAGTCTCTGAAGTTTTTTGGTTTGTTTTTGTTTAAGATTTATTTGTTTTTTTATATATACATGAATGTTTCCTAATGTATGTGCATATCACATGTATGTCTGGTGCTCCTGGAAACCAGAAGAGGATGTCAGAGCTCTTAGAAGTAAATTTCCAGGTTGCTAGGCACTGCCACGTGAGTGCTGAGAACTGAACCTGGGGCTTCTGCAAGAGTAGCAAGCACTCTCTACCATTGACCCAGCTCCCAGCTCTTCAAGCCCGGAGCCTCTGACGTATTAATGGCTGTGAGTATAGCACTCCAGAATAAATATTGACTAATCCAACGTCTTAACTTCGCAGTCCCAACTTCTTCCTTGTGAGACACTCTCCGAGCATAACAGCTATAAGTTGTCTCATTGCTTCTGGAAGATTCATTGTGAGAAGTTCTTTAGGTTCCCTGGAAGCTGGGGCAGGGATGGGGACAAACAAACAGAAACCAACTCAAGTGTTTATTGACTGCCTAGCATCTTCAAATTAGTGGACCAGACACTAAGGGTCACTTAGGATGATATGTCCCAGAGCTTTCTCCTCTCTCCTCCTTCACATAACACACACACACACACACACACACACACACACACACACACATACACACACACCCTGCTTTCACCTGACCTGGAGCAACCATACAAGGTAGCCTCAGTTAGAAGTAGTCCCAACAAAATCTTAATATTGCTGCTTTATCCTCTGGAAAATCAAGTAGAGATCCCTTTAAAATTGACCTTCCCTCTCTGTACCAACATGCCAGGATTTCAGAGATGACCGCGTACACACACACACACATCTCCACTGTAGATGCAATCTTTGAACCTCACAACCTCACAGCTTGTCTTACAATCATCCTTTTCTCCTAGTTATGCCAAAGCACAGATCATAAGACTGGACTCTACAGACTTCATACCAACACAGAAAGCTGACCACAGCGTACCTGCCAGACGCAAAGTAAGTATATTGCAGAGAAACGAAGTCTTTGTAGAAATGATGTCTAGCCTGTTACCTACTTAAAAAGACAAGCTACTTAGATAAAGAGGAATGTTTATGTCTTTCGCTCACAGAGGAAAGACGAGGTTGCTTTAGAAAAACAGAAGCCCCGGCAGAGATACTTACTCAATCATAACCAATTTGCATTTTTCCAATTTAGCCTCATAGTCCTGTAAACATCTCTCCTTCCAAAGATTTCTGGGTTTTCATCTGCTACTAAACAACATGTTGCTAGATAATTAAAAAGCCACATTTGAGCATTTCTATGTGGCTGGGACAGAGGGACACAATTTCAGATTATATGTGCTTGTTGGGCATTGCATTGCCAAGGAGCATTTGAAATCAGAAGGGTCTGCTGGTCCCGGGGGAAGAGGGAGCACCCAGAGCTGGGAGCCAGCAACTGAGCATCTTTCAGCACTGGAAGAGGAAGTTGGTCACGGGGCGTCACCTGTTTCTGGGCTGTAGTTCTGACAGAGTGAGATCAGCCCGCTTTGATACTGGATCTGTTGAAAGCAGATAATTGATTCACAGCCTGTGTCAGTTAATCATTGTTTCTGCTCTTTCCCTGACTTTCAACAGGCTCCCACGGACCTTCCAAGGAGCATGCGCACTGAGCACACACATGCTCTTCATGCTGTCAGATCCCATATGCTTTTTTTCTTGGCAGATTTTAGGTGGGATTTAAATAACAACCGCCACACAGCGTTCTTTGCTTAAGGATAACTAGATTCGACCTCAGTTTACAGACTAAAGGTGTACATAAGGGTAAATCTACACTAGTAATACTACAATATGCGATAAAAGCCTAGTTTTGAATAATGCCAGTTAATTAGCTTTCTCCCGTGTGGATAATTTAAAAGCCCCTCACTGAAGAAAGAACCTTGCTTTCAGAGTATCATGCCACGGGCACAGAATAGTTCACCAGTGAATTAAAATGATGAATTTTCTTTTGGATGTCAACTTAAACCACTTTTTTAAAAAAGATATTTTTAGAAGCTTGAAAAAAGATGGAAAAACTGACTATAATTGTCTGCCTCGTAAGTCTTAGATCCTTAAGGCTACCCCAGAGAAAAACCACTAACAACGAGCCTGGACTGGAGTCTTCCAGAGTCAGTGGAGTTGAAATGGCTGTTTTATACGGACATGACTTTCCTTTTCGGAATATTTCTCCAGCAGGAGTGCCTGACACATGGTTATTTTTCTTAAGTACTGAGTTACATTGCTGGTGGAGATTTAGGCTTTGAATTTATCCCACGTGGGACATTTCACATGGTAGACAGAATGCCTGTGCTGCCGCAAATTGTAAACTACGGGGAGGAAAACTGTGTTTCTCCATTTGTTCCTATTCAAGCTTAATATTTCTTATTAGTGCCAAGTTGATAAATTCAACTGAAGTGAATCCATTGTTAGGTCAGTTTCCTGTTTCACTGCCTTTACCCCGTTCTGGATTTCTTCCTTTGTTAAGAGGAACATTCAGAAGGATGTACCCTTCGGATTAAAATTCTGATGGAGATACAGGAAATAAAGGGAGGACAAATGATCAATGAAGAGCAGGAAGGGAATTAAACGATGCTTTGATGTTGGTTTTGACTTAAGCCTCTACTCACTGTAGGGTCTGGCCCCCAAGGGGACAGGTAGGCTTACTGAGGTCTGTTGTCATGGTTACTAAGGAGCCTCCTGGAAATAGCTCCAGGTCTGGTCATTGCTGAGACTAAGAAACATCTAGGTACTTCTGGAGGACAGGAGAGAGCATATGGGGACCCAGGAGGAGGAGTAGGTTGAGGAGCCCATTCATGTAAAGATACTTATCCTAAGAAAAACAGGTTCTGTCTGTCTCCTTAGTAATTTCACTTCAGCCTTTCCCAATCCAGTCTTGCTCCTCCTCACACTACGAGTGATCATTACAGCTCATCTAGAATTTCTTATAAGTGCAGTTGCATAGCATATATCTTTTTGTATCAAGAATGTTTCATTTGCTGTGAGTTTTAATTAAACATTAACATATTGGGAAAAGAAAAAAGAAAAGGGCATATATACTCCAGCCTTTAGTTAGCCACCGGGATGATAGAGAACGGCTAAAACAAGAGAATAGCTACTGTTTGACTCACCCTGCCCCCAGCCACATCTTCAGACCTTGTCTGAGTCTCAGGAGAAGAAAGCTATGACGTGAGACTTTCGGTAGCAGGCTAGTGCTAGGCACACATGGTTAGGCTTTAGTACAAGGAGTTGGGTTTTTGGTTTCCCCCCAATTGTCAGACCTGGGTGATTTTACATATGGTCACTGGAACACTCTAGAATGGTGACATGTCCAGGAGCTATAGGACAATGTGTAAGAAGGGGATACAAGGGTCATAGTGGAGAGCATGGCTGCTCATGTGGAAGAAGGGGGAGTTGGTAAGGGCCAGAAGTGTCATGTGGTCGGTCACAAGACTCATCAAAGACACCTTCCAGGGTCCCTCGCTATGATGGAGAAGAGGGCCTAGCATGTCAAGACACAGGATACCTGTGTGAGAAAGTAGATGCAAAAAGGCTAGCACCGACTCTCAGTGTGAAACCCACCCCCTTCTTGAGAGACAGCTGCAACCTAAAGCTCCTTGACGTGGAGATAGAAGAATCCAGAGAGAGATGTCCTAATAAATCGAAGAGAGCCGATGAAAGTTTCACTGTAAAAAAATCCCATGAACCCACAGGAAGCATTGAAAAGCCCTGTGCAAGAAGGCTGGCCAGCCAGCGCTGCTTCCCGCTGCTTCCTTATCTGATGCCAACTTGCTCCAGGAAAGGGCATTGCTAGTCTTATTTTGCACGTGATTAAACAGAAGCTCAAGGGATTTAAAAATAACATTTATCAAATCACAAAGCCAGGGATGGTGAATGCTTTAACTATAGCCATACATTTCTTCACTCGGTGCTTTATCCCGTCCGTAGTTGCAGACTGAAAACTAAATCAAAATCAATGGACAGACGTAGATGTGTCTCTGCAAATCAAGTCAGGAGTCATGGCACTCCTCCTCTCATCGTTGGGGAGATATGATTTTTTTTCCTTAAATAAAAAATATTTTAAAATATTTTGCAAGGTGGAAGGAACCTACTCCATGCCCTACCACACTCTGTGGGTGACTGCTCTGAGTGCCTCTTTCATGGCGACCACTTACCCACCCAGTCTCATAGGCGTGAGAAGAATTCTAAACAGGTGATGGATCCATTTCCTAGTATTCCCATAGTGAACTGATACAAACTGGGGGCTTAAAGCAGCACAAATGTCTTCTTATATTATTAAAGGCTAGACGTGTGACATCGGAGTCCCAACAAAGACAAGGTCTGTCCAGTATCAGAAAGATTCCCTCCTTAATCCCTCTGCCTCTGACAGTTGCCCACATCCTTGGCTCACGACAGCACTCCTCCAGCTTCTCCTAGATCTTTCTGTAGCCTTCAACCCCAGATCTTTGAGCTTGAATTTCCTTCTCTACAAGTAAAAGGTCAAAAAGATTTGACCCCTCCCTCAATCTAGTGTGATTTTATCTTAGCTCTGACATATTAGCAAAGAGCCAGTTTCCAAATAGGGCCACATTCACCACCTTTGCAAAGCCATGGCTTTAGGGGCAACACAATTCAATCCAGGGCAGTGTCCCAAGATCCCCACCTTCTAGTGCCCATGCCCTATGCCAAGCACAGCATTGAGGGCAGGTGATAGGTCACTCTGTGTTCCCATTAGATCACAGTAGGCTGAAGAGACTGCCACCCAATGGCTTTGAGCAAGGACACTACCCAGTTCAAGAGCTCCACATGGCTAGGACCTGAGAGTAAACTTGGGGAGCTGAGAATGGCCCCAGCTAAGACAGACAAACAGACATAACAAAACAGAAACTTATTCTTACAACCACAAGGAACTGCATGCTCCCAACAACCTGGATGAGCTTGAAAATGGATTTATTTCAAAGACTCCAGATAAGAACCCAGCCAGATGAATGCCTCAGCGTAGGACTCAGGTAACATTACCCAGGTTCCTATGCATGGTGTGAATTTATCATAAAGATGCTGTTGAGTTTGTAATGATTTATGTGGTAGTTAATCCTAATCAGCAAGCAACAGCATTTAGAACTACCATTAAAACAAATCTCTGGGCATGTCTGTGAGGGGCTTTCTAGATCACGTGAACTGAAGTGAGAAGACCCTAACTGTGGGCTGCAGTCCCAGACTGGATGGAAAATAGAAAGTGTGCTCAGCCACAGCGTCCCTCTCTGCTTCTTGACTGCAGATGTGATGCGACCAGTTGCATCCAGCACCTACCTCCATGCCTTCCCCCATCATGATGGACTATACCCACAAACTCTGTGCCCAAACAAACCCCACTTCCCTTAAGCTGCTTTGGGGTTAGGCACTTACCACAGAAGTAGAAAAAATAGCTAACACAACTTGTCACGTAGTGATGGAATTCAAATTCGTCACATTGGTGACTGTTCCTGCAGGCTCCTCTTCAAACAATCAGATGAGAGACACTTAAGATCTGGAAGAGACACAAAGCTGGAAAAACCTCATGTCCAATTACGTATTTTTTTTCCTATTTAGAACCAGTGTGAGTGACTTTAACGCAGCTCTGCTTTCTGTGTATGATGTAGTTTTCCCAGTAACTTACCTTCTCTCCCCCATAATGAGCTGGCGTTGGTTGCTGTTCTTTGTGACCAAAGGAACCCCAATTAGCACAAAAGAATGTTCTCAAAGTTTATAGAAAATAACCTAAAGGGTAGTGTGAACATTAGAAAGAAAAGACCTGTGATCTTTAAAGAAAGGTTTCAGCTAAGAAAAATAGCACAGCTGACGTTGGAGGGTGCTAACTGAGTGTTTTATTAATTGAGCTAGTTACCAGGCAATCTGCTTTACATATAGAAACCTCCTTAATCTTTTCAAAGACCTCATCAGATAGATAGATGCTGCTATTAATCTCATTTCTCGTTGACAGATTGAAGAAGTGGCCAAGCTGGGACCTTAACCTAGGTCTGTTGGACTCTACAGCCCGCTTTCCCAGTTACTAAGCAATATTGTTTCTAACAAAATAATTAGTGCCCCATGCTGACCCCAAGCCATAGCACTGAATTTCACTCTCTCCATGAGATGGAAAATTAAAATTTCCCTCCATAAATAAAGAAATAAATTCTAGTGCAATTTCAAAAGTTGTCTTCTGATAATATCAATTGAAAGCCATTAGCGCTGGCATAGAATCTATCAGACTCTGCCTCCTTTCCAGGGCCTCCTGAGCACCCCCTTTGTAGCAGCAAGGATGCTGTAGACCCCTCCAAGTGTGACTCACACTGCTCTGGTCAGTGGAGATGAGAATCTCCAAGATGGCTGCTTGTTAGACCCGTCTCTTAACAACGAAAATCCCATGGTATGGCACTCAGGTTTGTGAGTTCTTGCTGACTCTCCACACAATGCTCTTCTGCCACCAGTGGGAGAACTGCTCAGGGCCATGCAGACCTTGGGCAGGATGGAGCCAATGCTAAGCTAGTGGTTGCAGTCCACTCAGTCGGGGGCACGGGCACAAAACTGGGCATCTCTGTATACTTTTTTTCATTTTTCTTTATAGCCAAGTCATTCCATCCTGTTGTATATTCATACCACACTTCCCTTTTCTGTTCATCAGGTGATGGACATGTTGGTGGATTCCACTTCCCATCTTTTGTGACTTAAGCCATATGAACATGACTTGCAAGTATCTCTGTAGTTAGGATATCTCTGTAGTCTTTGAGTATACGACGGGGTGGTATACATGTGTCATATGGGGCTCTACTTCTAGTTTTAGGATTTCCACAGTGGCTACATTAGTTTATATTTCTACCAAATATATAAGGGTTCTACTTTCCCATGTCCACTTGTATACCTGATCTTGGCCTTTCTCACTAGGGAAGGATGAAATCTTAAGGCAGTTTTCATCTGCATTTTCCTGATAACTGAAAATGTTTAGCACTTTTTGATGTATTTCTAACTCCGTTGGTAATTATTGCTTTAATAAAGCAGTATGAGCAAGAACAAGTTAGGGAAGAAAGGACTGATTTTAGTCTACATCCAGGGGGATGGAGTCCATCATGGTAGTGAAGGCGTGGATGCAGAAAGCAGATCACATTTCATCCACACACAGGAAACAGAGGGATCAAACAGAAAGTGCAAGTGGAGCCTAACCGTATTTACTCAAAGCCCACCCTCAGGGATATATTTCTTTCAGCAAGGCTGCACCTCCTAAAAGTTCCAGTCTTTCTAAATGGTGTCACTCATTGGGGATCACATGTTCAAATTCATGAGCCCATAAGGGACATGCCTCATTCAAACTACCACAGTAGCCATTGGTGGCTACTGCTTTGATAACTTCCATAGCCCATTGTTAATGAGGCTGATTCTTTCTTGATGTTGAAATTTGAAAGTTCTTTAGCTATTACAGGCGTTAGTGCCCTGTCAGAGGTGTAACGGACAAAGCTCTTCTCCCAGTCTGTGAGCTTCCTGTTGGCTCCTCTGCTGGTTTCTTTTGCTGAACAGAGGCCTTTTAACTTCACGAGATCCTGTTTGTTGCTTATCAGTCTTCCATCCTGTACTACTGAGTCCTATCCAGAAAATCCTTGCCTGTGTTTACAAGTTGAGGCATCTCCCTACTTTACTCTAGAGCACTTTCAGAGAGTCGGGTCTTCTGTTGCGTTCTTTGATGCATTTATAGTTGGAGTGTCATAGAGAGTGAGATCAGGGTCCAGTTTCACTTTTCAGGAAGCTGAAACCCCTGTTCCCAGCACCATTTGCTGTAGATTCTATCTTTTCTCAGTGTTCATTCTTAGCCTCCTCCTCCTTCCCTTGTGGGGACCAATATCTGGATCCTCTATTTTATTCCATTGATCAGTGTGGCTGCTTTCATGCTAGCATCGTGCTGCTTTGAATACTACAGCACTGGGGTGTAATTTGAAATCAGGCAGAGTAGCTCTTCCTGCAGTTTTCTTTTTGTTGGAGATTTCTTTGGCTCTCCTAGGTAATCTGGGCCTCTCTATGAACTTCGACATGTTTGTTTCCGTGTCTGTGGAGAGCATCCCTAGGATTCTGCTTTGTGTTGCACTGGATCTGTGCACTGCCTTCAGTAGAATGTCTGCCTTTGTTTTCAGATCTTTGATTAATCACATTAATTCTTAGAAATTAAGAAATTAGGCCGAAGTATTTGAAATCAAATCACCCACCATCAAAGGTATGTTGGTAAGGATAGAAGCCACTTGTATGTGCTCCTCTAGAGCCACCAACTATTAGGGTTTTATTAATTTGGGGGAAAATGGAGAGAACTGGCATTTGTATACATATATATGCATAGAGGACCTAGCTATTGGTCCACACAAAAATACTACTGTTTTTTCTTTTTTACCAAAAAAGGAGCTAAGAGTGAAAAAAGATAGAATCTACAACAAATATATACATATATATATGTATGTTTGCATATATTTTTATATATGATTTTGAATCAAATACATATTTTTTTATATTTCCTCCAAATTGATGAAACATTAATAGTTGGTAGCTCTCTCTCTCTCTCTCTCTCTCTCTCTCTCTCTCTCTCTCT
>JADRCD010237773.1:0-12554 GCA_019843815.1 Montemys delectorum | reverse complement strand
CCCTGCTTTGTGTCTTACCTTTTAATTTGCACTTTTTGTTTTCTTTAATTAACCTTTTGGGAACATAAGGCATCAAGATTCACAGTGGAGATCAGGAAACTGATCTGAGACCAAACCCTGGCCCTAATTTTTTACCAGCTGTGCCCATTCAAATCGTAAAACTTCTCTAAGCCTCAACTTTATTATTTTCAACTTATGGCCAGGCCCTAGTGACAGGGTTATTGTAAACATGGAATGAGGTAGCAGTGATGAGGCCATTCTTGTCTGTGCCAGGAAGTGAGGAGCCGGCCAGGAATCACCACCTTTCATTCTTACAACGGCCTTATGGGAAGCCCTCCACAGAAGATCACAGAACTTGCTGCCTCTGAGGAAGCCAGTCCCAATGAAAGCTGGCCAGCTTTGATTATCCTCTTGTTGCCAAACATAGTTAATCATAGAAATGTTTTTCATAGAGAACCATTAACTATACAGTATAGTCACTTCAAAGATAAATCTGTCTTTAAATTCAATTTTATTACAGGGTAATTAGATAATTCATATGTAGTTGAAAAAAAAAGAATGCAAAGACAGAGAAACAGAGGCAGGTTGGATTGTGCATAGCTGCAGTTCCAGTACTCTGGATGGTGAAGCAGGAGCATGGTGAATTCTAGGTCAGCTCAGGATACACAGAAAGACCCTGTCCTGGAAATGAGAGGAAGAGTGGAGAAGGGAAGGCAGCAAAGAAGGAAGAAGAAGGAAAGGAGCAGGAAAAGAAGGAAACACAGCCATGTCCCAGTTCCCTGTGGTAATACTGTAAGATCAATACACAGCCACACAGCCAGGACAGAAGCACAGATACAGTCAGACACACAACACTCCATCACAAGAGTCCTCACGCTCGTTTACAGCTATGCTCACAATCCTTCTCCACCACTCTCTCTGTGATACATTTTATTCCAGAGTGGCTGTACCATTTTGTAGACCCACAGCAATATATGAGTGATCCAACCTCTCCACAGCTTTCCAAGCATGAGAAGCTGGCCCTGTCTTTTATGTTAGAGAGTGATTGGCGTGTGTATGATACTTCACTCTGGTTTGAATTTCCATTTGCCAAAGGCTGATGTTGAACATCTGCTCGCTTTCATCAGTTTGATGTTTCTTTGTATCGTTTGCTCATGTTCTAACTTGATTATTAGCTTTTGCTTAATTTGAATTTTGCTTTATTTGTCAATTTTAGATTATGGAATATAGAGATTCACAGATGTATTCTTTGTCAGAGGCTTATACATACGTTTTCTCACCATGTAGTTTTTAATTAATATAGTTAACAGCCTTTTCATAGAACAGAAAGTTTTAATTCTAATAAGATGTAATGTACCAATCATAGTGTTCCTAGATTTAAGACTGAATGACAGTTCTCATTCAGCATCTGGTAAACAGAGAGCTACCTTTCTGGACATCCTGATATCCAAATTATTTGTGCCACATAGAGAAGGCTTCTTTGTTCTCCAATAAAGAGACAACCATTTTATTTTCTTTAGTTTCTAATAACTTAAATGTTATAGATTTTGTAGATTTGGGGTGCAGTTATCCTTTAGGGTTTACTCAGCATTCAGATCTGTTGGTTTATACCTCTTGCCCAGTTAGAAAGTTTCTGCCATTCATTCCGAGTATTTTTCACCTCTGCCATCCCTCACCCTAACTGCCTAGAAACGTCTTTTATTGCTGGCAAGGCAAGGAACAGACAAGTTGCCTCTTGGTGACCTCAGAAGGAAGCACAGCCAGTCACTGACATAGTCCATAAAACTGGCCACAGTAGTATAGACCTCTGGCCTACTGAGCTGCCCAAAGCCATCACCCTAGCTGGCTGGAGGACAGCCAAGTGTCTCTCAGGCCCCAGGCCAGGGCCACATCAGGAGGGCAAGCATCAAACTTGCAATCTAAGTAGCTCCTCTGCTTCACACACTCTGATAATCCAATATTCTACCTTTTCTACAGTCCTCTGGTCCCTAGGGTCCTGTCCTTTGCTGTCATCTTTGTTTCCCCTTTGCTATTTAGGTAGCTATTTTTATTACTCCATTTAACAGTTGAATACTCTTTCTATCTATTCACTGAGATTATTTTGTGACTATATTGCTCAATTCTAAACATTCCTTTCACTTTGTTGTTGTTATTGATGATGATGAAGATTTGGTTTAGTTTTTGAGACAGAATTTTACCCTGCAGCCAGGCCGGTCTTGAACCCATGGTTGTCCTCTTTGGGGTTAGGATTACAGGCATAAGATGCCATACCTGGCTCAACTCTCCTTTCTACTCTCAACTCACTGCTGAGGCTTTCTGCCTTCCCACATGTGCCAGCCATAATCATTCATAATTGATGATGGGAGTGTTCAATTCTGTTGTTTCTGTCAACCTTGGGTCTTCTTAGTCAGTGTGTTGAGCTTGCCAACTGTTGCTATGATGAGTAATTTGCTATTGACACTTAGTCATGTTCGTAATGTGTCACAAGATGCTGGGTCTTATTTAACCTTCTGTTGTGGTGCCCCAGTGGAAAGGGATGAAGGATGCTACATCACCCCTGCCAAGCCAAGGTAGAGGCCACGTTCTCCATCCAGCTTCAACTGTTTGCCGAAGAGGGTTCTGTCATTGCTGCCAGACAGAAGGGAATCCGGACTCTTCATGTGGATTTTGCCGCCAACCCTAGTAGGGTGGCCTCTTTATTGCTGGCAGTGGTGATGGTCCTGCCTTTCCATTTAGCCTCCTATGACATCATTCCCAAGGGAGGGTGGAGGACTCCTTGCTGTTGCAGGGGACAGGATGGAAGTCTACCTCCCAGATAGTCCCCACTGTCACAGAGTGGGTAGGGAGCAGCTTATGACCAGCTGGCAGGAAGGAAAGTCCCCTCCTACTTCCAGTCCTCTCTGACCTGTTTCCTTGTCTCACCCTCATGGGAATGTTGACTCACCTCCTCCTCTATCATCCCCTGCTCCAGGGCACAAGTCCAGACTCTCAAACTGCCTTTGGGAATAGAGACTGGAGCAGGGAACCACAACGCTTCCAGTGACTTTTGACTAGAGGAGAGTGGTCACTGTTCAGTAGCTAGTTCTCTGAGCCCAGACTCCAAAGTTGCTGTGCATTCTCTCCAGCCTCCCAAGTCTTATTTGTTTTACCTATAAAATTCAGAGTGAAAAGTCATATTTGGAGGAGCATGGGATGATGCCCCTACATCTCCAGTTTCCCCAACGCCTTTGAAGGACAGCTCAGAGACCCACTCTTCATCATGCTGCAACAGCCCAATGTGTTCCAAGGAACGTGTTACTTCTAATTGTGAAAGAGTCAACAGCTGTGAGTGATTGGCTCTGTGACTGATTAAACAGTTGGAATTACTTCATCTTTATCCCATCAACTAGTTATTTTTCCAACTAAATTATCCCAACTACTAGTTAGCATAATCAATCAACTTCATAAAACATCCACCATTTCTTTAGCTCACAGTGGACTGGAAACTTGGGCTAGGCTCTGCTGTGCTCATATGAGGTGACTCAGTTCTTTCCCCCATGCCCAGGACTCTCTTTGGACAGCAGAGCTCGCTTAAAGCTGATTTGCACCAGCCCTCATCCCAGAGCGACTGAGCAGGCTTGCTCAAATGGGGGAGTCAGAAGTCCAGGAGAGAAAAAGAGAGAGAAGAAGTGTGTGTTACCTTTAAAGTCTGGGGCAGACACTCTGTCATTGCCCCCCTCCCCAATTCCAATAACCAAAGTAAGGTATAGAGTAAGACTAAAGTCAAAAGGGAGAAATGAATCCACAAATTGAAGGCAGAGCCGCAAGGAAGGTTAAAGTGGGATGTGTGGGGTATGGTGGCCATGTCTTCATATACCCCCTCTGTGGTCTAAAGTCCTCTGCTTCCCAACGTGCTTTCTTGAGTACATGGGAAAAAAACAGTCCAGTTAATGGCTATAACTACTCTAGGGAGACTCTCACATGTGTGAGAGCTATCCAGGGTGTTCTTCAGGGCAACTGGAAGAATAAATCTGATCACATCTCTTATGGAATTAAGACTCTTCCATGCCTTCCCAGTGCACAAAAGACCTTGCATGACCTATAAGCTCTCCTAGAGGCTGCACAGCCTCCTGCCTCCTGCTTATATTCTAATATATGGATCTAGTATATGGACTGTCTCAATGTTGCCTTGAAGCCCCTGTGTACTCCAACTTTTTTTTTCTCACAGTAACCTGTCTCCAGACCTTCTTTCTTATCTGGCAAACTTTCATCCTTTTCCCATGCTTGCCTATTAAGATCTTCAGCCATCTCCTCTGTTTATCTCTTCCTCAAAGAATGGATTCGACTCCCTCTTTGTGCTCAAAATATACCTTGAATATTGTGCTATATGTTAGTCAGCTTTCCATCACTGTAACAAAATACCTTGGGCAATCACCTTTAAAAAGATGAAAGGTTTATTATGGCTCCTCCCGATTTAGCTCCGTGGTTGTTGGCTGGAACATCCAGCTTTGCTGTTCTACATCCTTCTGCCGGTTTCTCTTGGAGTTCCTCCAGCCTCTTTGAGCTGAGTTAGCTCCGGGTTTTGCCTCCACCTTTGGTAGAGTATTCCTTTCCCTCTGTCCAAGAGGAATCAGAACTCTCATAGTTATTTAATGACACTGCAGGTCCTGCTCTAGAAGACATTGGAGGTGGTGCCTGCCTAAATGTATATTGTGGTTGGGAACAGAGTTGAGAAATAAGCGCTGAGCCCTGCAGATAAGGAGCTAGTCTAGAGGGGGAGGGTGACCATCATACTCATCATACGGAGAACACAGGAGCACGCACTCAGAGGTAATAGCCAGCAGTTGTTACTTGTGACTCCAGGTTCCAAAGACATTTGCAATAGTACAGAACCAGTGCTTCTCAGCTGTGATCCAAAGTCGAACATTCCAGAAGTCCCCCACCCCACTTAGTTCACATACCATGGAAATTCCCGACACAGTAGATACGGGCAGGACCTGACTGTCTGTATGTCAGGGTTGTGAGTGATGCTGTGTTAGAGAACTGAGGTGCCTACCCATTGTCCCCCAGAAGAAGGTATTTCCAAATGCTCATCAAAGGCAAAGAACAAAGCTGGAAGCTTCTAATCAGTCATGTGACTGGATGTGCTCTCAGTGGCTGTCATCGCTGCCAGTTCAGAATTCCCTAACAGAGGCTTGGCACACAACGGCAACTCATATTTACACTATATACAGCACAGTTAAATATGGCTGGCCTGGTGCCGCGCGGGGAAACTTGCTGTATCACAATCCTGTCTATGTTCCCTGGTGTAGCCTCCTGTCTGGATGCCCTGATTTAAGTATTTGGAACTGTCAAACTTTCTGACTCCAAGGTCTAGATCACAGTTCATTAATCTCCAACGATGTGACCCATGGAGGGACGGGGTAATATTCCTCCAGCTGAACTTGTTTCCGGGCAGCTAGTGACCTTGTTGCCTGGCTATTGGTGTCCTGTGCAACTGTTGTATGGCCAGCAGCTGTCCCTAGTAACTGATGCATGCAGGAGACAGACCTCTGCTCATTCCTGAATACAACAGCTAGCCCGAAGATTAATCTGGGAGCTTTACCTCATTTGACTGAGGTGCAGATTTTCTGTCTGACATCATTGTTGGGTTAAGTCTGTACTTAATGCCAAAGTGCACATCTGTCAGGGCTGCATCCATCACTGCTGGCTTAACTCATTCAAGCAAGCTCTCGTGCCCACAGCAGCCTGCTGGCAATCACAAGGAATTATTCTCACCCGGTTTCTTCAGTGTAGACACAAAAGTAACATCTGCCTTCTTCCATCTCCCTGAGGAAAAGAACTCCAAGGGCTGAAAAATTAAGTATTTTAAGTGAAGGATCTATTAATTAATCCCATCGATGTTGCGTTTTCAATATAGCCCAGAGTCTTACTTTTCTAAAACACAACGACGCCTTCCAAGTTTGACGGGAAGTTCAATAAATGGTTTCTTTAAAATATTCATTCTCTTTGCCTCAACAATGCCATCCTTGGTGCTTCATAAACTGCCTTTCCTTTCCCAAGAATAAAAGAAGGGAGGGGTGAAAGGAGAAAAGGGGAGATGTTACACATAGATGTGCTCCAGGATAGCTAATCAATTTTGCTCAGCCTTTAATGGATGGTTATAAGATTATCATTATGAGCAGCATAAGATGACACGAAAGTCCTAATGTTTACATTAAAGCTACAGCAGTACATTCACACTATGCATTGTGAGTGTGGACACATACACACACACCACAAACTAGCAAGAACCATGAAGAATAAAACACTGGCATTTGGTGCCCACAGACAGCTGAGGACTTTATTTTCATTTTTTGAAATTTGTATCAATGCTGTTACAATATACTTTCTGCAATAAAAAAAAAATCATCTCTTCTGGCAACAGTCTAAATGTTTCCTGATAAGTAGGCTCTAACACTGAAGTGCCCTCTAAAGGATATAAACTCATTCTACTTTGTGAAGGCTTGAAGCTTCTCGAAGATTTAGGACACATATATTTAATATTTATAACATGGGTAGGATGTGTATATCATTATTCCTTGCCTGATAAATGAAGGCTCTGAGGTGCTGGGACATGAATGGTTTGGCCAAGGCTGCATCATCTGTCAATGACAGGTGGAAGTGGAGGGAAGAGCTCTGTAAATCTCTGAGTCCTGAGCCCATCCAGCTCACTCTCTGCGCTGTAGCTTTCAAAAAAGCTCACTGGAGAATCACATGTTCCATGAGAACTCAGTGAGCACTGACCTTTTTCTTTTAATTTTCTTTAAATTTTAATTGACATGGTGACTACACATGCTTACAGAGCAAAGTGTGACCTTTCAAACACTGGTCTCTTTACAAAGGGCTGGCATTGGTAGGAGAGATCATTGGCTGGTATTCCTGACTGCAGCCTCACCTTCGTAAAATTTTTTATGCACTTGCCTGTGAGATGGATTCCCTCCTGTCACCTCCTCCCCAAACACCCAAGAATCAATAACAGTTGCACTTATGAGTTCAGACTCAAGACGGTGGCCTTCAGAGCCATCTGTTGTGGCCCAACTCCATTCTAGCTCATCAACTTTCACTTACCAGGACCTGGAGATACCACCACTTCCAGGCCACCAAGTACCCTGAGCTTTCTAATGCTTTATAATCCCATATAAAAGTTTTAGAATTTTCATTTTCATTTTCAAGCTAACATAAACAGAGATGTGTTGCGGGAATAGCTAAAAAAAAAAAAAAATGAATCCACCCTGAAAACTCTCTTTCCCTGCTGGAACACGTTCTAGAGCTGGTACCGTACCGTCTGGCCACAGCATTATGTCTCAGCAGGTTCTTGCTATTTTCTCCCAGCTAGCAACAACATCTCGCTCACATGCAATGTTTTACACACCCTCACAATCATTCATCTAGTGGCTAGTACCAGGTAATGCGTGACTCTTAAGGCCTTGTTATCCAATCAGTTTTATATAATAATAAGATTACAATTTACAAGATGCCAATACAATAATCTCAGAACCAAAATAATAAAGACAATATTTTAACCCAATTATTCTATTTCGTAAAAACCTTTGCTTGGTTGTATAACCACGTAGGGTCTGACTGGTCATCACCCTCTGCCTCCATGATCCAGAATCTCCTCCTCCTGCACTCTGACCTTTCTCCTCCTCAAATTCTAGCTCCACCTCTTTATTCCCGTCCAATCACAGGCCTGTCACTGCCCCAGAAAAATGCTGCAACAGAGATGAATATGTTTATTTTTAACTCAGGGCTCGTTGGTTGGCCCCTGACAACTGAATGTGACAACTGACCCTAGTGTTGGCATCCTGTGGTAGATTCCACTACAGCCAATGAGAACAGCTTCCATGGCTATAGCTTATAGGAAAAAGACAGAGTGCCATGGTGCTATGGCTCTGTGTGCTGCGTGCCAGCCAGATGTCTCTGTACTTGCACAGTACAGGTTTCCTGCTAGCTGATCTGGAATCACAATTGCCAGGGAAGTATGTTAGCACACAGGATGTGAATATCAATTTCCCAAAGGCAAGCCCTGTAACATCACATTGAAGTCAGCATCAGCTGGGATCCTATAGAGCATCATCTATTAAAATAATCTCACGTGTGTAAACTGAATGAATGCTACTGTTTGTGGTTTTATTATTGCATTTGTAGATTTGCTTTGGTTTAGACCTGTTAGAGTACCTTCCGTGATTGTTCCATTCACTGTGGCTGAGTAAGGAATCACCCTCAAATTTTATGGCCTACCAACAGTTTACTGCCCATTCTCAGAGTTCTTGTGGGTGACTGGATTCAATAAGGCAGCTCTCCCACAGTTCCTGGACTCTGGGGCCTCGGACTGGAGCTCTCTGGAGGTTTCTCAAATGTCTGATGAAAACTGGGAAGGTGAAAGAGTTGGGATTGAGCAGCTGTGGCTACGTAGGTGTGTTTCTCTAGATCTAAGTACACAGTCTTCCCACACAATCCCATGGTGGTTTTAGACAGTAGCCTGATCTTATACAAAGTTGAGCGGTGTAATGACCAATCTTGGTTGTCAGTCTAATAACACCTGGAGTCAACTAAAATGTAAGCAGCTGGACACATCTGTGAGGGATTTTTCAGACTGGATCATTTGGCATGGGGAGACTCACTCTAAATCTGGATCACTCTGGTGCCAGGCTACAGAAAAGCATGTGGAAGAAGGAGCTCTTGTTCTTGGACTGCTTGCCCTCATTCTTGCTGACAAGTTCATCTATTCTGTTGCCAAGGTATTTCTGATCTGGTATCAGAACCCATTTCTTCAAGAGTCCAACAGACTGAAGACTAGCATCTCTCTAAGAATCCTCTGAAACTCCAGTCCTGGATCAGAACTGCTGAGGCATCCAGCCTCTGAATTGAACAAATGGGATTCTTGGCCGTTCCATCAAGAGACAACTGTTAGGCTAGCCAGAGCACAGTCTGTAAGCCACTCTAATAAATCCCCCCTTAAAAATTAAAACACACACACACACACACACACACACACACACACACACACAATCAATTTCGTTCCTTTAGAGAATCCTGACTGATATAGGAAACAGAAAGAAACAAAGGAAGAGGAAGACAGGAAAGAAGACCTAGGTAGCTAGATAAAGCCACCAATCATGAGCTACAGATATGTAAGTAGATAGGTGTTTGCTGGTCTAGTTGGTGTGAACCTGGAAGAGCAAATCCTAAGAATGAGGCAGACTAAAGTCTCATGCATAGCCAGCTTTATGTAGAGTAACAATTTCTATTCTGAGGGTTAAGAAGAGTCACATAAGTAAAATGTCTAGTTACAAAGATAAGTCGTATGTGGTGAACAAGCCGCACACATGGCAAAAACATGTTTTTCCATAGAGCCATATAAACAAGTAGCAATAGCCAGTTCTAAAGAATGCTCTACTCCCGTGGTCACCATCCACATGGATGAAGATAGCCCTGGAGCTGCCATGTGGGTGCTATTGAACCAGTGTGCTGTGGGAGAGCCATGTCATCTCCCCAGCCCCCAAACTTTATTAAAGTTTTGACTATTCTCTTAAAAAAAAGAAAAGAAAAGAAAAAGAATGCTCTAAAGCAAACTCATACATATCCACTACACCTGGGAGGAACATGAAAGCACAGTCCGAGAACAAGTCTGTGATTTTTGAAGGAAAAATGACAAAAGACCTGTCTTCTTGAAGTTCTCTCACAAGCACTCAGAACTCCCCTTTGCACGATTCCATATTTGGACCATTTTCCAACAGATATGTATGTAGGTAGATTGTAGATGATGATGGATAATGGATGGATAGATGGGCCAGTGAGTGACAAGAAGGCTCTGTATCTCATTTTATAACTGAGTATCAGAAGTCACCCAGGCTCATCTCTACAATATTCTACTCGTTAGAAGCATCAAAACAGTCCACATTCAGAGAGGAGATTCGACTCTAACTTATGGAGTGTGTGACAAAGAATTTTCAGACATGCAAAACCACCTTTCTCCCCTTCCTATCTGCTTATCAAAATTATGGAATCTTTTGCAGCCCCTTTGAATGTTGTTGCTAATGTTAGCCGCAAAATACAAGTGTTCTCTATGTAGATATGGCAAATGTGCTCTAACTAAATTTAAATGTTTGTAGCAATTCTCTAAGTGGCATCACATTAACCTCACTTTACAGATGGAATTCAAAGGAGCTGAGTGAATTTCCCAAGGTCATTTTTTGCTGGCTAAAGCCTGTCTGCAACCACAGTGTCCTTCTCTTAAGTACAATGCTGTATGCCACCCTCCTAGAATTTCAGCTGTGTTTGTAGAGCATAATTGGAAAGCATAAAAGGTGAGAAAAAGAGTGAAAGGTGGAGGGAACAAACAAAAGAAACATACTAGTACTGTAATGTCAGAGGACCAACCACTGTGACAACGTCAAGAAATGCCAGCATACAGATTAAACCCCCCCACTGCCTACATCCCCATCCATCTCTCCATCTTTGAAGTAGCAATCAGAGAGTGCACCCTGCATCCTTAGTGACATTTAAGAGGCAAGGCTCTTTGCAAATAAATGTAAATGCTAAATGTGTCCAGCGAGCACTCAGAGATGAAAGGTATGGGTGAAGCTGGCTCTCCATCTAAAGGTCCCCATGCTGGCTCACCCCTAAGTTCAGGCAGACCGTAAACCCAGAAGTCATTCAAGTGCACAGGTGATATGGCCAGCCACCCAACACATCTGGCACAACCCATTCAACACTCATTTAAACGTCTCTCGGAAAGATCTCTGGAGATTGGGTTGCGCTAGCTGTAGCTGGAGAATTTCCATAGTGCGCAAGACTATTTCTGGTGGTTTGCAGCTACTGACTCAAGAACTGACAAACACATTTCACAGATTTATCACTGTTGGAATGCGTTTATTAGCGGATTTATTAGAGGCATCACAGATTTGTTTTTCATTAACGTAATGAGCAGGATTTAATGGTTGAACAGGACTTGAAAAATACCTGCTAGTTAGGTGAGGTGCACGAACCTCCTCCCTTCCCAGACCCAGGCAACCCCATTAGGAGGATTGCTCATGGTGAAAGGAGATCCAAGGGTCTAGTTATATTCTCGGTTATAATTATGCCATAGAAATGACACTGGCCTGCCAAAGCCTGAGAGTTGAGCAGTGTGTGACACCATAGAGAAGAATCAGAAAGCTGTTTCTTGGCCACATGATTAAGAAAAAGAGAGGATACGGTAAGGACTAAAGAAAACACAGCCGAGTAGCTAAGGGGGCAGCCTTGGAGCATCTCTCATTGCCACTACCTAGACATAGAAGTTTCACTACAGAATTTACCCTCTCTAAACCAGAGTCTCCTCATCTATAAATTAAAATGTGTTTCAATTTATTTTGATTCCAAGGGGAAGTTATAGCACCTTACCTAACTGGTAGACATTTTCCAAGTCCTGTTCAACCATTAAATCCTGCTCATTATGTTAATGAAACTATTCATTAGATGACAATACCCATAAAAGCACACAGACTGTTGACAAGCACAAAGTAAGTATTCAATAAACAATTTTCATCATCTGAGAATAAATAGTGTTTTCTCTGTATTGGCTGTTATAATGAGATTGTTTAATCTTTTTGCATGTGATTTGTGAACTTTGAAGAAGCTGACAATGAGCTATAATATACTTTAGGGAAAGCACACATAGGTACCTGATTGACAGTTTACAATTTCAGAGCATAGAAGACTCACTAAATTCTAAAATTGTCTTCCCTCATCTATCTATTCATCCCTGCTTCGATTTTGAGATTACATAGCTTTCTGTATTTTACAACAACTCAATTAGTTTTCTTTAATGATAGCCTCTGAAAATAGCCAACTATAAAACCATTAGTGTTTGTTTAAGACTTGAAAAAGATTTAAGATCACAGTAACTGGTTAATCTGAACATTATAGGCTATCCCTTTTCCAGAAGAGGGATTCTACTCTGACAACAGAGAATTCAAGCAGTATTGTTACTGTGTTAAAATGGGGGCACTGAACTGTCCCGATCCAAGTGTAGCAGACATGGAACACACCTTCTCCAACAAACTTAGTGGTCACCCTGCATTCCCCATCGTTGATTATTGCCTCAAGCAGTAATGCATCCCCCATCAGTAGCATAAAGATTTAAAAGAAAAAGAAAAGAAAAGAGAGGGTAGTAAAGAAAGAAAGGAATCTGAGCTGTAATGAAAACCCACAAGTCGGGGAGTGCTACAGGGGAGGTGGAGATTTAGTGTGGCCTCATCTTTCACGGAGGCTTCTTGCTCACTCCTTTCTACTGTCCATAAAGAGCCTGTCCCAGCAGCAGTTGCCCCTCCAGCCTGCGCCTAGGAATGCAGAGCCAAATATAACAACCCAGGGCAAAGTGAATGCCAATCTGCAGTCCTCACATCACTGATCAAATAGTAAGAGCATCCTATCTATTATTCCAATTTGGAACTGTTACTGTGGCAATTTCAGACCAACACTGATGGACTTAAGAGCATGTTCATTTCTACCTATTAAGGAAACAAAGTAGTTGAAAGGGACTCTTAACA
>JADRCD010237772.1:0-31405 GCA_019843815.1 Montemys delectorum | reverse complement strand
TTTCTTTTCTTTTCTTTTCTTTTCTTTTCTTTTCTTTTCTTTTCTTTTCTTTCTTTTTTTTTTAAAGATTTATGTCTAGTTCCATCTATTTGCCTAAGAATTTCATGAAGTCATTGTTTTTAATAGCTGACTAGTGCTCCATTGTATAAATGTACCACATTTTCTGCATCCATTCTTCTGTTGAAGGACATGAGTGAGGTAACCCAGTCACAAAAGAACACACATGATACGTACTCACTAATAAGTGGATATTAGTCCGAAAGCTCAGAATACCCACAATACAATTCACAGACCAAATGAAGCTCAAGAAGAAGGAAGATCAAAGTGTGGATGCTTTGCTCCTTCTCATGAGGAGTAACAAAATATTCATGGAAGGAAATACAGGGACAAATTGTAGAGCAGAGACTGAAGGAAAGACCATCCAGACACTGCCCCACCTGGAGATCCATCCCATACACAGTGACACAAACGCAAACACAGACACCATTGTGGATACCAAGAAGTGTTTGCTGACAGGAGCCTGATATAGCTGTCTCCTGAGAAGTTCTGACAGAGTTTGAAAAGTACAGAGGGGGAAGCTGGAAGCCAACAATTATACTGAACACTGGGTCCTCAATGGAGGAGTTAGAAAGAGAACTGAAGGAGCTGAAGGGGTTTGTAACCGCAGAGAGAGAACAATATCAACCAACCAGACCCCTAAGAGTTCTCAGGGACTAAACCACCAACCAAAGAGTACACATGTTTCCAGCCACATGTGTAGTAGAGGTGGGCCCTGTTGGGCATCAGTGGGAGGAGAGGCCCTTGTTCCTGTGAAGGCTCTATGCTTCAGTGTAGGGGAATGCCAGGGAGGGGAGGGGAGAGTGGGTGCGTGGGGGAACATCCTCATAGAAGCAGGGGAAGGGGAGATTGGATGGAGGTTTCTGGAGGGGAAACCAACATGGAAAGAGGATAACATTTGACACGTAAATAAAGAAAATATCCAATAAAAGAAAAAGAAAAAAAGATTTATTTCTGTGTTAACAATTTTGAGATGGATGGTTGGCCCCATCCCTCAACTGGGTGCTGTGCCTATATATTCGTGATGGTCTCTACAGGGTTTATCTACCCCTTTGTTGGGTATTTTGGCTAAACTCATCACTATTAGGTCCTGGGAGCCTCTCACTTCTCTGGTGTCTGGGATTTTCTAGGGGTTATCTCCAGTTTCCCATCCCCCACTGTTACATATTTCTATTTGATTTCCTGACCCACTATACTTCTGTCCTTCCAATCCATGATCCTGCCCCTTTTTTTCCCTTTCCCCTCCTTTCTCCCTCCCAAATCCCTTCCTCCCTCTACCTCCTGATTATATTGTTTCTCCTTCTAAGTGGGATTGAAGCTTCCATATGTTGGCCTTCCTTCCTGATAATTTAATTTGACTGAGATATGAAGAGAAATGGAAGAAATCTTTTATCCTGATGTATTCAGTTGTTCATAGCAGAATAAGTCTGTGGGGCCACCATATGTCATAGATTTACACTACAGCACTGATATTGCTCTATGTAAGGTGTACATAGAAATCCAGTAGATATAATTTGGCTGAAAAGTGTGGAAGAGAAGACTTGTAAGAGGGAAAGAAACATTTTATAGAAACTAGTGCCTGAAAACTGAGGGGAATGTGGCTAGACACTCCCAGAAGAGGGAAAGTTGGTGGTGATGGGGATTCTGAAGTTTACCTGAAGTGTCTTTTATGCCATGGGTAGAGTTCCACAATCAATACACTTAATCCTTGTAAAATCTGGATGTATGCTCAAGTTGAGCTTTGAGATACCAGGGGAGGAGATGATTATATTCATGATATGTCAGTTGAGAAATGAAATCAAAGTATCAAGAATGTGATTCAGGAAACCCTGGAAATAAATAATACCCAAGAAGGTTGGGGATCCAGGAATTAGAGAAGAATGCAGCCTGTGGACTAGAGGCCCTCATGAATTAAGGCACTGCCTAGACAGGAAGGAGTAGGAATGGATTCGTATACATACACACGCATATATATATATATACACACACATGTATATATATATGCATATATATGCATGTGTATATATATATATATGTATATGTATATATATATATTTCAAGGAAATGCTGATCATGAAAAGTTAAAATTATCTGGAATGAAGCTAAATATATTTCATATGCTATTATACATTAAAACACAGTATCAGTGGCCAGTCAATATGATTATTGAGTAAATAGTCATTACAATAACAGACTATTTTATTTTTGGCAATTGAAGTGTTGAACACACAAATTTAGTTAATTCTATAGTAAACAAAAAAAAAAGAAATAAAGGAATTCAAATTAGTACTTTCTCAGCTATTGAAATGTCCTTTTCTTCTCATGTGTTAACGATAAATAAATAATTCCAGTTCTCTGCCCTCAAGTTGTTGTTTATTATTATTAAATAACTTACAGACAGTGGCATAGATTTATACCTACTGGTTATTTAAACTTCATGAAATGCATTCATCTCTCTGGAGAAAATGCACTGAATACATATAACATAATAATAATATGCCCAAAGATAAACTGTGTGCCTGTGCTTTCATATTGAGAGCATCACGGGTGTTCTTCAGTACAGGTTGTTTATAAATGAGGCCCCTAGCTGTTGCCGAGACTCTCAGTCAGAAAATGGGAGTAATTGGGGGATAATAATCCTGATTATAATAGGAGGCTGTTTCTCTAGTGAACCAGGGTGAGTTACACTCTCCCTAGGAATAAACTGCTCAGTCAGTGGCTCCTACCAAGTACCATGTGCTAAATTACCTCTTTCCAGGTACTAAATGATGCCTTGATGCCTTGGAAAAATTAATGGGTGAGTAGTTTACCCTGAAAGCATTTTAGCCCCTGTGAGTCAACACAGGATTCCAACCAATTAAGTTTTGAAGGGCAGCATTAGTCCTAGAAAGAACAGTTAAAAAGTGTAGAGATGTAGAAGCAATACAGGAACTAGTCCCCACTCCATAGTAAAGATGGGACTCCTACATGGGGAAGGCTTTCAGAAGCAGTGGATAGATTTCCTTCAGGGACCAATACAATGGGTAAAGAGGATGAGAGTCACTATTTAAAGCTTAAAATACATTAGCATATATTCAATTTTTTCACATTTATCGGCACTAATTAAGTATCTCTTAGTCTCTTTTTGAAAAAATGTTAACTTGTGTAGCCTTTTAGAGTGCTGATAAGAATTCAGGTAGTTTTCACACCAGGCCAAAACAATATTGCTTCTATGTTTAGAGATACGTGTTTTGCACTGAATGGCTTATACATTCATCAGAACCACACAGAAGCCCAATGTGTAGGCTAGAGCCATTACTGGATTTTAAGAGAAGTGTTTTTGTTGTGGTTGTTGTTCTTCTTCTTTAAACAAAGGAAGCCAGAATGCCATTTTGTTTAGCTTTATCTAATTATTTCTCAAGCTTCATGCTACAGCTGGTGAAATTAAATTAACAGAATTAAATTAATGGATTTCAGAGAAGGGCTTGTTTTGGAAGACTCCAGCCTTGTGTTCCCTGAAGCAAAACTAGGTATGTATCGTTTTATCTAAAAATGGGAGAGCACAAGTGCAAATCACACAGATTTTTAGCAGTCATTGTTATAGACTGCCTGGTTAATGTTATTACTGCATTTATAAAGCATTTCTTTTTGGAGAAACAGAAGATTAGAAGTGAATATGTAGAAGAATTCCACTGGCATTACAGCTTAAAAACTAATGTGCCTCTCTCCCCACCCCTCTTTCTTGAAGCAATGTTCTATGCACATTTTCAGAATATGAAATGCTAGTACTATTTGAATAACTTTGAGTGAATTACACATGAGAAGAAGAGAAAATTATATTTGCCATAATTTCTTCTAGGGAGAATAATGATTTGCTCTTAAAAAATTCTAAGCCACTTGAGACTCAGACACAGCCCCCAAAGTTCATAACATAGAGCGATTTCCTGGTGTGCCGTGTCTAACTCATATATAGACAAGGGTTGGTGACTTTTGTTGCCATAGGAAAAAGGTAAGGATGGCTAAAAGGGACGTAAAATGGCTGGAGCCAATAAGATGGGAGCTGTGTTATTGCGTGATGTGAATTTCTCTTGTATCTTTAATTGTTAGTAAAAAAATTAATTAGAAAATGATAGGAAACAATATATGAGGGTCCTTCCAGTAGAGGGGGCTCTCTTGAGAGATGACTGCAGAGATTTCCAGAGAGTTTGAGTTCAAATTGAAATTATGACTAGAGACTAGGCCTCGAATGGATCAGATTGTGTACTTGGTTTCAAATATAAACTTTTGGGGAAGTTTAGCAATTGTATGAAATTTTAAATCGTATTATGAATTATTCAGGAGATTCTAAGATATAGCATATAGAACTAGATTTGAATGGAGGCTCTTCTTATTAGACATTTTTTGAAGTTTTATCTGAGAAAATTTACATGTTGACTAAATAGAGAGTGCATGCCCAGTTTAATACTCAGTAAACATTATAGATGATGATATCTATGATTGATGATGATGATAATGATGAAGAGGTGCTCGGTGTAGCAGTCAAAAGGTAGCAGGATGCCAAACAGTTTTAAAACCTAACTATACAGTAATTATTCTCAGTAGTGTAGCACAATATTATTAAAATTATAATAAACTTTTTTGTTGACACATGTTTAAACAAGAGGAAGCTGAAAATAGGTATGAGTAAGTATAATCTAAAATTCCCTCCATATCTTTAAATTATCATAATTATTGATGCCATAATGAAATTCACTAGAAAGAGCAGTTGTGTTCTTAGCAGTCTGTGTGCATTTCCAGAAGGATCTGGAGGGGCCTCAGGAGACTGAGGTCAGCCAATGATGTGGCACACAAAGGATTCCTGACATAGCCCTTTTGATTGTTATGAGGTTCTTTGTACATTCAAGTTTTAATATTTCATAAACATTTCCTGACATTAGATGATATAGATTTATAAGAACCTCTTACTTCCCAGAAGGTAAAATATGCCTAGTTTTGAGCATTGGTATTGAATTGGGACTGAATATTTGTAGGATGACACTGAAGAAAGAAAGGTTGATGATTTGAAATGATAAGAGACTCCATGTTTAATTTAATTCTTGGGTTAGGGAAGTTAATCGCAAAGGCACATGAATCAGCTTAATATAAACAGTAGTTTTCCTTTGAATTCCAGTTTCAACAGACACTTTCCCATTTTCCTGAGAAATGGTTTTGTCAAAAACAAACTGAGATTGTTCAAAAAAAGGAACTTCCGTACAAACTTCTCAGTGTGGAGGTGAATGACCCAGGTCAGGGCTAGAAATTTAGTCTCTGATGGAAGGATGCAGGCGTGGAATTCTCCACTTCTTGCTCTTAACTAGAGACATCTTAACTATTTAAGGCACTGGCTAATTCAAAGAAGCTGCCCACCATTCTTTTATAATCATTAACATAATATCCATTTCTTTTGATTATTGCATATGCTTCAGAAATACAGATTTATCATACTTTACATATAAATAATTAGGCAGAACTGACAAGAATGATACAAATTTCTTTCTTCTTGACAAGTTCTATTTCTCAAACACTCAATTTCTAGTGTAGTTTCTTTCTATTTGATGCATACATTCTAGTTTCCCCTCTATCTTTATTTGAAAATTTCTAACACGGAATTTCATGCCAGATTTTTTTTTTTCTTCCAGAAAGCTAGAAGAAATCATTTCAAGTTTCAAGACTGTGAAAATCGACTATGCCTGACTTTTCCCAAAATGACTCGCAATGCTTTTAGCCAGGCAGATTCTAGGACCAGTTAGTTTGTGATCAAAACTTACAGATGGTACTTACTGAAGACTAGCCAGGAGGGCAGTTTTGAGAATGTCAAGATAAAAAAAAAGAAAGAAAGAAAGAAAAAAAAAGAAAACATAACTATAATTAAAGGTTGTTTTGGGGAAAAGCCAGACTTCCCATCAATATATTTTTGAGGTAGATAATTTATAATAAAAAGATTTTTTGACATAGTAATAGTTGACAAATACCTTGCAACCCAATATGTCATTTGCAAACAATCGAATGACTACTCTTTTCATTGCAGGTGCCTAGCTTTCAGGTGATATCAGTTGAGGTTGCTATGTATCATGTTGACTTTTCTAGAGCATTGGAGGCTACTGTACAGTTGTTGGGACTATGTAATCATTTTTCCTGTCACAAGCTATTGTAGCTCATCTATGCTAGCTGATATCTTTATGCCAAACCCATATAATATTCAATTGCTACAACATGGAGGTCATGTGATGCTAAACCCATGATGAAGTGATGAGCTTTTTACCCCTTAACAATGTACAAGTGGAAATTTTATGCACTGAGGCAAAAGCAGCAAAATAATAAATATCTATAGTTTAATTTTCAGGCATCAGTGCTCATGGCACGAAATAAATAGCAGTTTGAAGTAATAGAGTAGTTAAAGGGGTGGGCTAGTGGCTTGAAGAAGGGAATTAATATCCATGATTAAAATTGCATGTATCACTGCCAAGGGCTGTGAAAATATGTCAGTTGCTTGACTGTCTGTTTCAGGGCCAGGGGAAGAACATTTGCAATTTAAAAATAATGACTCTCTTTTATTATATAAAACAAACCAAAGCCCTCACTCCAGATGATCCTAACAAGACATAAATTCCACCCATGTCTGCTTCAAAAATGATCAATGTTAATTATACATGTATTTTTATGGACTGTTAAGTACTTTAAAAATCTTTATTTAAAGAGCTGTGCTAACGGATATAATCATGCATTTCTACAGGGTAATATTTCATATTCTTCATGGATTCCTATAAATTTCAGAACATAATTTTATGACCACTGAATTCTTCCTTAAATTTGTATTCATAATTTGAGTTTAGATGCTTTCATAACAACAAGGAAGTTTCCCTGTTGCTTTGAAAAGTGTCAAACTGTATTATTTTCACTATTATTAATTTGCCGTGTTAGCTTTCCTAACTAACAATTATGTACGACCTTAATCTGCAACATGCAGTTTAATGTAGTGCATTAGGGAAAACAAAGAATGTGTAACAATAAATTTGATGCTTCTTTGGACTGAGAATGTGTCTGAATTTTAGAATAACCACCATAGAATCCATTTGATAGGCCACCCCCAATATTCACAGTTGCTATGTCTGTGAAACCATGCTTTCTGCCAGGTATTTGATACAGAAAGGTTTCAAACAAGGACTATTGTGCAATTTGAAAAAAAAAAGTGAAAAAAAAAACCTCACTAAATTTGTATTATTTTTCCTAGAATTCTTGTTTTAAAAACACTGTCAATTCACCATGAAGAGACACCCTCAAGTTCTAGAGCTTCGTAAATGTAGTCTTTTATTGGCTGGGACACATCTAAGATAGACTAATTTTCTTGTTAAAAAACCAAACACTCACTCCTGTTCTGTTTGTCTCCATCTGTGTCTTTTTCTTTCTCTCTTGAACACACTGAACACACTTTGTCCAGGCTCAATATTGTACTTTTATTTTTACCCTGTGCTCTTGAAGGAGAAGAGTGCTGTACCTTTTGTTTAGCTTAAAACTGAGTATTTGGTCTGTACTCAACAAATAATAAGTTGTAAGGACAAGAACTGAATCCAATTTGGAACCATAAGGGGGGGAAATGCAAGTGGTCCCAAGCGCCGGCGTTCTGTGAGTTAATTCCATCTGTGAAGGAACTGCAATCCCAGATTTTTATGTTCGCGAAATAATTCAAATGATACTTTCCTATTTTTAACTTCTGGATGGGCCAAAGAGATTTTTTTCACACTGAAGATTACAGCCGTGGCTTTCACCAAGCTGAAAAAACAAGCTTTAATGTGATGATCCACACAAGACCAAACTTGATGAGAAATGTAGGGTGTTGCTATGGCAATCCTATTCCTTAGAACTTTTTTTTTTCCTGTTGGCTTCAGTGTGTCTAAAAAGAATCCTGTGGAAAGGTGCATTGCAGTGAAGACAAACATGAAGCCATGGACGTGGCTCTGCATATCTTTCCTTCTACCTAGGAATGTGTGAGTCCACAGTGAAGCCACCCCAGCAAGATCAGAGGTCAGGATGCAAAGAAATCATCCTGAGACCTCTTTGAAACCCTGGGGTCTCTTTAGCTTGATTGAAAAATTTGTAATTCCAGTGATCTAGACTTCCTATGTCAAGAATGTTCAGGCTGAACTGAAAACTAAGAAGGCACTGGCTCTAGAGAGAAAGGAGATACGTTTGGTTGTGCTATATTATTTAAATTTGAACAGCAATATGCTGTATCAGAGCTTCATTTAAATCGTAGGAAGTGCACACCGAATTCTAATTTCTCTGCTAGAGAAGAATTCAGAGAGACAATAACCAACTTTGCACATTATTGATTACCACATGGGCCTTCCCGTTTGGAGATGATCAGATCAACTAGTTAGAACCACCTCAATTAGATTCTGTATCCATCACTGGGATCAGAAATTCTTTTCTGATTAATCCTAAACTCTTTCTAAGCAACTTAAAAAAACAAAAAAAAAACAAACAACAACAACAACAAAAAAAAAACAGACACTATCATCGACTTTATTTTGCACATCACGGGAGAGAAACCATCATAAAGCTAAGACTAATCACTTTCTAAGAGGGAACTCTCAGAGCTGATTTCAGAGCCAACATTTCAGTGTGACCAAGCAGCCAGAGAAGGGTTCCTAAGATTGTAAGCGGCATCTAGTTCGAAGGCATTTGAGACATTGGTCTTTGGAAATGTTTAAAGTAGTCCTCATGGGGCTCTGGTTACTTAGTGAGAGAATTATTGTGAGAATGAAGACTATACTCTTTCCTGTCTGGCTGCTCATCTTCCCAGGCAACCTCTCTCCTCCTTACAGGTACTCTTGATACTGTCTATCATAACCATGGTTTCATCAGGCAGAGCCATGTGTTTTAGACTTCCAACCTCAAGATTGTAAAAGGTGTATACTGGGCATGTAAAATTTACATGTATCCAACCTCAGATTTATTTTTTTGCAACAGTAGAAAACAGTCTAATATAATAATCATGTATATATAACTATAAGTACACGACATGTAATTAGCTGAGTGTGTTTCATATCCAGGGTACCATATTTGACACTGTAAAGCATCAGAGTTAAGCTTAATCAGATTATTAAATAAGCCTTCAATATCACCAGAGAAGTTGTCAAATATTCTCCCATTTCACCAACCTGCAAAAGTTAGTCCCTTTCTTTTGGATGGAGGTAAGCATCATTAAAATGTCAACTGGAGCAAGGAAACCAATGACATTTTTCTGTATAATACTGGGAATGGATTATTCATTTTATAGATATATAAGGAAAAATTGATGTAATTTGTTTTTCAATTTGACATGCCCAAGAGATAGCTTTTAGGTGGAAACAATAAATTTCAAAAAATAATCAACTCTCTAACATCTGAATTCTAAAACTCATGTTGCCACCAAAGTATGATGTAGATAGGGGTGGTGGACACTTCGTAGACATCCCTAGAGCACAATAAGGAGAGTGCTGTGTGCAGCTGAGCTCTCGTTTTCAAGAAACATGATAGCAGGCATCAGCATAATGGCACAGAGTGCCCAGAGCTTCTGTCCCTTGAGTCAGGAAATGGATGCACCCAGGGCTTGTAGGAGAGAATGCTTCCTCCCTGCCTTTCGGATAATCTCTCCTAGTGTTTCCTTCAGGGAAGACATACTTGAAAGACACATTGAAAGAACTTGTTTCACAATAGATTCTTAATTATGGAAAAATATACAAAAATTGTGTGTTTATGTGGTGTTGAGGTAAGAATAAAATATACCTTCATATCCCTTTGCACATATGAATGGAGAAAATATAAATACATAAATGAGATTTATGTGGAAAATATAAATATTTGCATATTTTATAAGGTATATTTTAATAAAACATTTGAATTATATATGTAAAAGTTATAAATGCATATATTGCTAAATATATGTATATGGTAGTTTATGTGTGTATATATAAAACAGAGAAGAAAAATAATGAATAAGCAATGATTCACTGGGAATTAAATTATAACAATCCAAAATTTTCTTCTTTTTTTTTTTTTTAGATATTTTCTTTATTTACATGTAAATTTTTCCTTTCCCAGGTTCCCCTCCAAAAAACAAACAAACAAACAAACAAAAACAACAAGAACAAACCCCTTTTGCCTCCCCCTTCCCCATGCCTGCCACCCCACCCTCTCCCACTTATTGGCCCTGGCATTCCCCTACACTGGGGCACAAAACCTTCACAAGGCCAAGGTCCTTTCCTCCTATTGATGATCGAATTTATTTGGCATGTAACATAGGCTATTGTCAAGTAGACTTATGAACATTATTATATTAAGTAGACTTATGTTGTACAGACTCTCATTGAACTTCTACATAGCCAAAGATGATATTGAACTATTGACACTGGTCTTCCCTCCTCTGCTCCTGGGTATGGCCTATGCTATCATGCCTGTTTTACATGATGCTGGAGACTGAACTCAGTGCTTCACGCATGCTAGACAAATATCCTCCTAACCAAACCACATCCCCAGCCCTCCGAGTATTCCTCCTAGAACTTATTTATAATTTTCAAAGTTTACACATCAAAAATATTGCTTCCATCAGCAGAACTCAATAAAGAGAGCTGATGAGTTTAAATGAATACTGTTTACGTGATACCATGAGTTACCAGCAACTCTGACGTGAACCTAGAAAAGATCAGTGATATGGGCCTCACTGGCCTCAGGCTGACATTATGAACAAAACAATCCTGACAAAATTTTGGGTGTCTCCAGAATAGTAAAGTGAGCTAAGAAAGTCTGTCCTCCATCCACACTGCCCTTGACATGGTGGACAGGAGAATACTGAGTTTATTTAGGTCCATGTATTGACATGTGTGCTTCCCACTGCTCTGTGACTACCTGGAGATTAATGTAGGCTCCTAGCTAAATAACAACTACTTACTAATGATTGAAGGAATGAGTAAATTGAAACATAAGAATGACTGAATTTCCCAGCAGTCACTTGAGAGTTTTGTTACTATATTTCATACCCTGTCCTTCAATAATTTTCATGTTCACCATTTAAAATTCAAAACTTGTTTTCAAAATAAGCCTTAGCTAAGCACCTAGTACTCTCACCTGGCAGAGGCAGACAGATCTCTATAAGTTTCAGAGCACTTTATTCTACATATTGAGACTGTTTCAAAAGAGAAAGAATACCATAGAAAGGTTTCTATTTCTTTATTATTTTTTACAAATATCTATTTTAAGTCACAAATGCAAGACTCTTTGTACCCACCTAGAGCATAAATATTTGATAAAGAACAGACTTCTACTTTAAGAAAAAGTAGTGATTTAATTGAAAGTGTAAATCAAATAATAGGCTATTAAATATTGGGATCATTTATTTCTAAAACTAAAGTAGCCTGTCTTATAAATCAAAATGCCCTGTTCAAGGGAAAATGATGTATCATTTGTATTAAAATCTTACTTTGAACTCAGAGCTAGTATGATAGTGATATAAAAGTTAAGCAATATTTCTCAACAATTGGAGGCTGAGACAGAGGAGAAAGTGAATTTGAGGCCAGCCTTGCCTACATAGTGAGATCCTATCTCAGCAAACAAACAATAAATAAAAATAATTACTAACTTTCCATAATATGTTTGTTAGTGTCTTATATCTTTAATGGAATTTGTTAGAGAAGAACAACTTTAACCTACAGAACTATGAAAATCTCATATTAGTCAGTTGATGCAGGCTTATATAGAGTATGCTCTTTAAAAAACTATTTCCATGCAAGTTGAAAATGATGCTAATAGTTATATGTTAATATTTCAGAAATAAAACAAAGTAAAAAGATAATTTGAGTGCAAAATAATAACATATAATTATCTTTTTCTTTTCCTTCCTTTGTTCCTTCCTTCTTTCCTTCCTTGCTTCCTTTCTTCCTGTGTTTCTTTCTTCCCTCCCTTCTTCTCTCCTTCCCTCCTTCCTTCCTTTCTTTTTCTCTTTCTTTCTCCCTTCCTTCCTTTCTTTCTTTCTTTCTTTCTTTCTTTCTTTCTTTCTTTCTTTCTTTCTTTCTTTCTTTCTTTCTTTCTTTCTTTGTTTCCTTCTTTCTCTTTCTTTCTTCCCTTCTTCCTTTCCTTTCTTTCTTTTTCCCAGGCATGGTAGTTCATGCCTGTTTTCTCAGAACTTGAGATGCTGAGGCAGGAGGATTCCTTGGAGCTCATATCCAGCTGCTTATATAGTTAGTTTCAGGCTTATATGGGTTAGAATGAATGGGGATGTCTCAATCACTCTCACCAACAACCAACTAAACAAACAAAAAATGTTACATAAAAATGTTTAGATATTGATCAGATTCAGTTTTCCAAGAAGTCTCTAGCTCAAAAGGTACCAGGATGATATCTTAGAGTTTATTAAAATCCTGAATCCCTGGCACATTATCTTCTCTCAAGACACTAGAAGTCTGCATAGTTTCCTTTGATAAATTTGTTTTTAGACATAGCTTTTATTTTATGTGTGTGTTGTTCTTTGCCTACAGTAAGACCACATACCGCATGTCTGCTTTGTGTCCACAGAGGTATGAAGACAGCATCTCAGACACTGGGGCAATGTCTAAAAATGGCTGTGAGATGTCACATGAGTTCTGGGAACTGAATCCTGGTCTTCTGGAAGAGTAGTCAGTGCTCTTAATTGCTAAGACATCTCTCCAGCCACCTAATTGGTATTCTGAATGATAACAACTCATGCCATGTGCTGCTGTGTAATTCTGAGAGGCTGTGCAGAGGGAATGAGTTTCCTGAGAAACTGATATTTCCACATTATCAAGGAAATTCCTTTTGTTGTCAGTGAAAAGTCTGTGATTTTAGTGTTGGCTTACAGCTGAAACCAAAATAGATATGGAAAACAAGAGGATATTGACAACAATGGTATAAATTACTCTCTCCTGATTTTCATTTGCCCTACAAAGCCCTTAATTAGATTTGTCCTCCTGGATTTTTTGCATAGTACTCTTCCACAGGTATACAAAAGTCCTTCATATGATAAGTGATCAGGTGGTTCTCCAGGATATCTATCCCATCAAACTGAACTGTTATTTAAATTTTGCATTACTATTTACTTTCCAGGAGTTTATCTCCTCAGCAGATTGTAACATTATAGAACATAGTATCTCTCACCACATCCTTGGTGATTATTATTCATATAAAATTATTGTAAATTTTTGCAAATGTTCAATAAATGCTGATGGGTGGTATAAGGTTCAGATGAAATGTCAAATCTAGCTCTTGATGCTCATTTGTCTATTCAAATATAACTTGATAACTTAATTTGTAGTCATCATGTCTTTGAAATGTCCACTACATTGGCTTACATTTTCCACCATTTAAAAAATCAGCGTTTCTCTACATAAAAGTGTGCTTAAATATATAAGACATTTTTGATATAGTATGTTTATACTATGGAGGATTAGTGGTGTTTGCATTCTATATAGTAATTATACTATATAGAAACACCAAAAACATTCCAATTTTGAATTCATATTCAGTTAAAATTACATCCACAATGCAGGTTGAAGTTTGGCTTAATCTATGTATAGATTACCCAGTATATATTACCTAGTTTAAAAATGAAAGGTAAGCTGTTGATATTTGAGAAGGAAATAAATATTTTCTGTACTGAGTATGTAATAATGATATTCTACACAACAATGTTCAGATCTACCAGACCTTTCTTGATAATATGGATGTATATTCAAGCAAGAGCCTTCATTGTGTCAGCAACACAGGAGTATGGTACCATTTAAAAAACCATCCACTAAAACTTTAAACATTACATTTGATCACATTAAGTACTCCATCCTAGGAGCACTTTAAACACCTTAAAATACAGGGTGAGAAGCATTGTGCCAAACTGAAGGGAAATCAGCTTAGTACCACATCACTATCATTTTTAAGCCTAAAAAGAGGATGCTATCCATGATACTCAAAGTGGCACCAACATTTCATTGAGGGGAACTGGAATACATCCTTAGATACTTAGTGGGAAAACAGAAAATGTGGAATTCTCTGTAGCTTTATGTGCCTCTTTCCCTCTTTGTTTGAAAGACACACACACACACACACACACACACACACACACACACACACACGAATTCAAAACCTCACTTTTGAAGGATTTTAGTATAAAAGACACTAGTAGGAACGCTTCCTAATAATCGATTAATAAGAAAAAAATCACATGTGCTGGTTCTTTAAAACAATTATTTATGAGTATATTGATGATATCCTTAAAAGCTCAGCTTGCATTTTTTTCAGCAAATGTAGGAATTCCACATTTTTAATAAATGGTCTAGAGAGACTCCAAAATTATAGAATATATTATGGTACTCATTTAAATATTTCCAGAATTTGATTCCTAAGAGAACAAGAAGTAAAGGAAAGTGGCTTCATAAAATAGAAACTGAATACTCAAAACAAATGACATCTAAGCCTTCAGAGAACTGTGATGGGCTTTGGGAGAATTCTGTTTCAAAAGTGCCAGCTCTTCTGCACACGTGTAGCAAAAAGGCACTGGGGGAAGATGGCCACCTCTGTGGAAATAAGACAACAAAACTCCTGTCCACTTCCTTTGTTTTGTGGTTGATGAAGCTATAATTCACCTAGATTTCAAAATTAGACTCCTGCCTGCTAGTCTTTCAGCCCCCACCTCTCCCCTAGTTGCTACATATCCACTAATATCTACTTGTTACAGTCATTTCGTTATTTTCTTTTGTTCTTTGCTATCACAGGAGAGAAATTATCTTAAAATTATTATTATTTTCTTTCTGCAAGCATAAAAGTTCTCGGTCCCTTAGATTTTTTTCCAGGAGGAAAAAAAAGAAGAAAAAAAGGAATTGAATTGATGGGCTGGATTAGAAATAATTATTTGAACTGCTTTAATTTCGGGAGATTGAAGAGACAAAGCATATTTTCATTTAAGAGTAGCTCATTTTAAATAAGACCCTTCAGGAATCATTTCACAACTTGCCTGACCAGTGTCCACTAGATGACACTGTTGTATAAGCACAGTAATAGGTGGCACTCTTTGACAATAACTAATTTATCATATATATATATATATATATATATATATATATATATATATATATAGTCAGTGTATCTCTCCAGATGAAACTGGCTTAGCATTTTTAATTGGACACGGTTGATAACTATAACTTCACGTGATTTAGGGTGAATCTACCCACAAAGGTTAACATGAAGGAGAAGAAAAGAAACATCCATTGTGCAGCATTCGTCTCTTTACAATAAAATAATTTGTCCCAAACCTACATATTTCACAGTTAAAATAAACCTCATTGTGAGCCTTCCATGATTCAGTGTTAGAACGGTGACCATGATTCTATCAAGCGTCTGTTTTGCAAGTAACATTTTTTAAAAGATTTATTTATTTATTATATGTAAGTACACTGTAGCTGTCTTCAGACACTTTTTCTTCTGGCTTCGGCCCCGCTCGCTTGCTGTAGCTGTCTTCAGACACCCCAGAAGAGAGCATCAGATCTCACTATGGAGGGTTGAAAGCCATCATGTGGTTGCTTGGATTTGAACTCACGACCTTCGGGAGAGCAGTCGATGCTCTTAACCGCTGAAGTATCTCTCCAGTCTTCAACATTTTGTGAGTAATCTTTTTTTTTTCTTTTCCTGCCCCCAAAGCCTCCCTCTAATCTGTTCTTGTCCTCTTCCTTTCCTGAATCCTCCCTCTCTTCTCTTGTCTTTTCAATGCTTTCTTTTCATTTTACTTGAAGACTGAGAATCTTTCAGGTGCAGGCCAAAGTAGGGGGCAGAACCAAATATCTTAAGGCAAAAGCCCTTGTACCTTATTATTGCCAAGCTAGGAAACTTTAGCATGGGTAAACTCATGGCAAAGCAGACATGATGCTATTGCACCTGTTGAGGGCAGAACCATGAGGCAGTCTGAACACCTGGGGCTTATGCAACCTGTGGACATAGAAACTCGTGTAAAACCTACATATTTGAATCTATCATATGAGTTACTAGGGTGTTCCTCAGAAAGTAGAATTCCTTTACAAACAAACAAACAAACAATACCCCTCTTATGCTGATGCTTAGAAGCTCTGTTAACTTGAGTTTATTTGCTTTGGTTTCATTTTAATGAGACAAGTGAAGTGGAACCCTGGCTGCTCCCTACTATGTATTAGACACTAATCTCATACTGTTTATCTGACAAATCTCAAAGGAAGAGACCAATCCAAATGGAAATTATTCCAAGTGTAAGTGGGATTGAAGTATTTGACGAAACATTGCTTATCGCAAAGGGGAGTGCACACTGTCACCTTCTCTTATTTCTTTCCTTCTTAAACCAAAGAAGCCAAAGATAGGTAAGGATGTGTGAGCTGCCTTTGGCTTCATTGGGGAGCCTACTACATGCCACAGTGTCTGCAGTGCTGCAAGACTCACTGTGGTGCCACAGTGGTTGAGCCTCGCCTGGGATGTGCTCTGTTCATGGCGCCTGGAGACCAGATACATCTTCCAGATCTCCCAGGTTATCCCGTTACAACCACAGCTGGGAAAAAAAAAAAAGCCATGGAGAACAGAGTCTTGTGTTAAAAAATTCTGTTTTCAGGAATATGGACTTAAAATACACGAACATTCTCTTAAGGGGCAAATTGGAGGTTTGATCAGGTGATCTTGTGCAGAACAGTTTTCCTTTCTGGTTCATTTCACTTCCTGCATGTTTGCTTTTTTTTCTGTTGTCATTTTCCACCTCTGATTACACCAAAAGGGCACACATGCTGTGCAACCTTAACTGAATATTATAATATCATAGACAAGGAGTGGTTTTTTTTTATATGCATCAACTTTTTCACTCTGTACATTGATTGTATCATCCTATGGAGCCTTAGACTCTCCAGTACATAATATTGCATCAATTGCTATAAAGATTACATGATATTATAATACTTGTAACATCTAGGGCAACTTTCATACAAAATAGGTATGCAGCAAATGCTACTTGTAGAATGTTTTCAAATTAAACATACAATAAATAAATACATAAATAATTGGAGGCTTTTGAGTAAGTAGGTGTTAGGGAGGAGGAATTCTTGACAATGATATAAAGTGGTGGAACTAATAGAACTCTAGACAGAAAGCAATTATGCAAGAAGGAAGGAGTATTATTAAGTTGAAGAGAAGTAAATCTGGAAATGGTGTTGCAGGCAAAACTGAGAACATGGGAGGAATGGTATTAGGACAAGGAGAATTGCCATGTCTTGAGTGAACATTGGATGTTGGGCCTTTCTATATCTCACCTCATTCAACTCTCATGAAATCCCCATGAATGGGTTTATTGACATCTATTTACTGTAGAAACCAAGACTATTAGAATTCAAGTATCAAGTCTATGTGCTCAGAGCTACTGCATAGTAAAATCTGTTTGGGTTCTAAAGTATTTTCCCAATGCCATTCATCTACTTCTCGCTCATCACATTACAGGCAGAGGAGGCAGGATTTCTATGTCTATATGTCTTTGATTGTGAACTGATAGATGTACCTGAGAATCTTCCTTTAACATCCAGAATTCATTTTCCCCCAACAAGATAGTATTTACTGTTGGCTAGTTGCTGCCCAATAAACACACCTGGAAACAACTTTGGAGAATTGGTTCAGTTGATTGAGGGACAGGGAGGAATTTCTGCCTCTGTGGAGAAAGCCACAGTCTCTGGGGCAACGTTTCCATGGCCATATACCACTGAACAGGGTAGGGATATTGGAAGATACTTCATTTACACACTCAAAAGGGCTGCCATTAGGTACCTATTTTCTGTTTTGGGCTAAGACAATCAGGGCTGGGTTTCTGTTTAAGAAAAACAATCTTCACGTACTTTGGATGGAAGTGGCTGATTTGTAATGTTCTTATCACTGAAAATGCTCTCTTCCCATTTCAATAGTACAATCAATGGTCACTTTGTTACAGATATGCTGTTGGTGGCTTTCTTCCTACAGAGGAAGCAAGCCTTGACACTCCCTGGTCTCTCCCTCAGTAATTGTCTGTAACTCACTCACTATAAATTTCTCATTTGTTCTTTTTCTCCCTCTCCCTCCTTCCCTCTACCCCTCTTTGAATTAATGTATATTCCACAGGTACAGAAATTTAGTGTGTTGCTTCTTAACATATTCCTCATATTTTTAAATAGCACATAATAGGTATATTATAATATTTCTTTATATGTGGGCATGTATGTGTATATTATTTCTTAAAATTTCTAAGAAACTATAGATGTGGCATTTTTCTATATTAATAAAAAGTTATAGATTTGTAAAAGACTTTCAAATCTTATGTAGATTATTGGTCTCTAGTTTGTCTATCTTAGCTGGATTTCTTTTACCCATATGATCATTTGTAATTAATGTATTACTCTCATTTCCAAAATTTATGTCAAAGGCAGAATGTGGATTGCTAAATTTAAGAAAACCAGAAACATATTGTATTTAGTTTGTCCCACTTTTTATCTAGGTTCTTATAGGAAGTAAACAACACCATCATTTTTTTTTCCCACTAAACTCTACCATGTACTTCAAACCCAAGGTGACAAAGTCCATCTCAGTTGGTAGTAAGGGACTGAGATAGCAAAACCAGGACATACATCTTCTTTTCTCTAAGCTCACAATGGAAATGACATGTTCATGTAGTTGGAGTGCAATTAAAATTTTATCTAAGTTTTTTCTTTTTATTATGTAAAAGAATTTTATATTTACATATTTCGATTATATTCTCCTCCTCTCCCCCAAGTCCTTCCAGATCCTCTCCCTCTTCCTACCCACCCAAGGTTAAAACCTTTCTCCAAAACAAACAAAAATGAAAAAAAAAAACAAAAACAAAATTCCAATAAAGCAACCAAACCCAGAAATCAAAATAAAACAACACCCAAAAAAGAAGAAATCCAAACCAAACCAAACCAAATCAATCCAAACAAAACCCCACCAAATGGTAACCAAATAAAATCACATGTATGAAAACAAACAAACCAAACCAAAAGAAAAACCCATGGAGTACATTTTATGTTGGTCAGTTACTCATGAACATAAGACCTATCCTGGAGTGACCCAGTGTCACTCCATTGGAGAAAGATTTTTTTTTTTTCTCTTTCAGTAAGTATAATGACAGTTAACCTTTACCCTAGTGGCTAGGTATTCCTTCATTCACTCATTCATGTATTCATTCATTCACTTTAAAAAAATATAACAAAATAAAATATAATGAGATAAAGCAAAAACTATCACATTGAAGTTGAACAGCACAAACCAGTAGAAGAGCCCAAGAGAAGTCCCAGGAATCCGAGACCCATTCATTTGCACAATCAAGGATTCCATGAAAATACTAAACTGAAAGTCATAATGTATACATAGAACACCTTGTCCAGACCGGTGAAGGGCCCGTGGATGCTGCTTCAGTCTCTGGGAGTTCATATGAGCTTTGCTCATGGTGATTTAGAGGACCTTACTTTCTTGGTGCCCACCATTCCCTCTGGCTCTTATACTTATTTCCCTGAACTCTGAGAGGAGGAATTTGATTGACACATGCCATTTAGAGCTGAGTGTTCCAAGATCTCTCACGCTCTGAGTCATGCCACTGGTTGGTCTCAATGTTTGCTGCCACCCGTTATAAGAAGAAGCCTCACTAACATGGCTGAACGAGGGATTCATCTATGAGTGTAACAGAATATCACTAACCATTATTTTATCACTACACTTCTTTTCTCTCTTTTTAGGACAGTATTATTTGATTTTACCCTTGGACCCTTGTTTACATAGTCTCAGGTTCTTGGTCACGCAAGGGGTGTTGAGTATGGGTTCCATCTTGTGGAGTGGGCCTTAAGTCAAATCAGTTACCGGTTAGTTACTCCCACAAGCTTTGTGTCAATATTACCCTAGCATATCTTGCAGGTATCACCTCATTTTTGATGAAGAGTTTATGCCTGGCTTGGTGTTTCTGTTAATCTTTTCATAATGTGTTGAATACTTTCGTGTAATGATGCACTGTAACAAAGGGGTGAAGGCTCTATGTAGGCACTAACTTGATATCTCCATGTTCAATATAGGAGGCCTAATACTGGGAAATCCTATATGGGGCCTTGATGTTAGTTTATGGAGAACAACCTATGGTTTTGGCAACAACTTGAATTGTTTGGGGATTCCTATGGCACCATTTGGTAAACAACACAGTTACATAAAATTCAATTCTGGCATGGAAAGATATATTTGGTGACAAGAGTTGGCCAGTTGGCACTGTCTCCCCCATTCTTTGGTTATTTTATTTAGATAGCCTTTATCTAAGATTTTAAGACAACTTTTACTAATTTACTTGCATGTATGTGTGAGAGCAGAGAGCACTTGTCTGAGTTGCTCAACTCCAAGCAGTAGATAACTTGAGGAAGTTGGTCCTCTCTTTTTACTGTGTGGGTTCTGATGATGGATCCTGGGTTATGATTTAGCTTGATAGCAAGTGCCTTTACCACCTAATATATCTCACAAACTTGTTAATAACATTTGCTAAACATGCTATAGATATGTCTACATAAACGTTTCCTGAGTATCTCTATCATGCCAAATGTTGTAAGGACTCAATAGTTCCCCCAACATGTTGGAGGCAGACAGATGAGTGGGTAACTGTGGTGTAAATGGCATCACTGACAAATTGTGCCAGAAATTCAGTGGAAAGGTGTTTTACATTAAGGTCACCCTCTGAGAGGTTAATTATAGTAAAGGCTTTTAAAGTAACCATTTATCAAGATGTGGGCAAGCTCAAGCAAACACAATTGTCTAATAGGTTAGAAGTGATTATACATCCAGAGTCCACCAAAAAGTGAAGATAGAAATCCCTGGACTGAGAACAGAACATGTGATCTTCACTTCACTGGTTCACCCAGCTCATAGGAGTCCCAGAAAGAAGCCAGGGAGACTCTGACTACTTCTCCCACCATCTGCCACTCAGTCAATCAGCCAAACACAAGCTCAGAAGTCATAGGACAAGACAGATCTTTTGATGCGGTTGATTCAAGATAGCACCCTAGACCTTGACCTAAAGTAGTGAAGACTCAAGAGTTAAAGTGAAAAAGAGAATGCCAGTCTAGAAGGCTTTGGTGACAAGACACGGGGCGACAGCATCAAAAACTGATTAAGGATGCTTTAGCTTGCCGGCTGAGGAGAAGCACATTCAGAAAAAAAACTGACAGCATGGTTTCTGTATTGACTTGGTAGCATGAACTTTATCTCTATATCTTAGGGTTCCTTTGAGCAAGAGCCTTCCTAATAGTGTAACTGAACAATTAGTAGGGAAGCCTCAGAAACTATGAACTGGCTACATCTATACACATCAGCAGACAAACCCTGGCAATCTTTAGATTTATGAAGTCTGTCTGAAGGCCTTCATTTAGATTGAAGGTGAAAATTAGCTGGATGTGGTTTTGTCTTTGTGGTACAATGTAAAATCACAAAGTGATAGAATCCTAGACAAAATATTAATAAATACTATGATTTGAGACTCTAGTCAGTGAAAGTTAAGGATAGATAGTATTTTTTAAGCTTCTAACTGAAATTATTTCAAGGGTATAATGGGCTCCACTTCTCTTGATGAGAAATTATTTCTGTCTTATACAGAGCTGCTGAGTCACATATATTCAACTGTAGTCTACTTGGAGCAATGGCATGTCTTAGAACAGTGCTTTCCAATTTTTCTAAAGGTACTTTTGTCCTGAGAGCTTCTATATATAATGCAAGAAAAAGGAAAGAGTGGGTTTTCTGGCAGGTTAAGTCCTCGTTGCTCAGAAGATGTTCTTCTGTGAACACTGAGGCAACATTGTGAATTCTTGCATCTCCTAGGGAAATGCTTGGCAATAATGAAGAACGCGAATAAGAACAGATTGGATTGTAGGGCTCAAAACTGGGGAAATTTCCCCCATGAGGTGGTGGCACAAAGTTAGGAAAAGTTCTTGAGGGACACAGAAGTATGTCATTGATTTTCCTAAAGAATGGTACACAAGATAACTCTGGACATGTCACCAAAACTTTTTAATGTCCAGGTACTTTACTGTGAACTGAATTAACAGGTACTATGACAATCTTTAACCATAGAGTTGTTGCATGAATGATAAAAAAGAAATATTAAAGTGGATCTCTGTCTATATATTTCTTCTCTCTCTCTCTCTCTATATATATATATATATATACTTATATATATTTACTTTATATATCTATCATATATATATATGATAGATATAGAGAGAGAAAGGGAGAGAGAGAGAGAGATACAGAGATGGAAATTAAGGTAGAGATACATCTTAAGCAGTACATGTTCTAAAAGAATCCATCAAACTATGAGGACAGTATTAGTTACAATTTACTTCTTTTGGACCATGGTACTGCTGTTTGAGGATGTACACTTCTGGTTTACAGAGACTGACTGAGCTGAACGAAATTTAGGAGACGCTTCAAGTCAGTGTGAGTAGATGTGTCTGGTCCTCTAAACTCCAGTGCCATGAGATGTAGCGAATGAAATGGTGGTGGGGGCAGAAATGACACAAGATCAAGTGCTGTGAGCACCAGAGGAAACAGAGCTGCTGATGTACATGCGTGAAAAGCCTATAGTAGTACACACACAGAAGCAGAAAGGAAGCTTACTTGGTTCTATATTTTGGTTGCAGAAACTGGCTAGGAGATGTACTTCCCAGCTTGCTTAAGCCCCATGCTTCTGCAGTCTTACCTAGACTAGACTTCATTATTATGCACAGACTAGATTGCCTGATGATGAGGACAGCTATCTTGTGGCAATTCTCTACTGTACACCTCCTATTCTTCACAGCCTCTAGTCTTAAGAGTTTGCTTCCTTACAGTATTGAGGATGGAACTCAAAGCCTTGCCTGTATTAGGTAACTTTATTGCTGACTATCTCGCCAGCCTGCCATATACTTCAGCTGAGGTGAGGCTTCTTTACCTCTAGGCTGAAAGGTATTTTAGGGACTGTAATCTTTGCTTTCCTGCTTTCTCCTGACTCTAGATAGTGGCCTAAAATCATCCTAAATCATAGCCTGTCAATTATGAATAACATTCCATCCAAACCTCTGCTGCACACATGCGTGCCGAACTCCTTGTGGAGAGCTCATGTCACCAAGCCTCATACCCCACCTATCTGTGACACCTCTATTCTGAACTTAGCATCTTTCTCCTTTCCTTCAGTACACAGCCCACAGTCCTCCAGTTCCTTCCTCTGCACCATGTGATTCTTCCCCCTGCCAAAGTTTCATCCTAGTTAAGAACATTTCCATGTATGTATATAAGGTACTTTGAGCATACCCCTCCTCCATATCCTGCTGCCACGTTTCACCTCACCTACCTGTAATTCCATTAGTCCCCTTGATTCCCACAGATAATTCACTTTGATCTTCACAACACATGTATGCATATGACTGTGGTACTTAATTCCACACTGTTCCATTTTAAGGTCTCCCTACACATCAGGGTATGTCTTCTTTCCATTTTAGATCATCATCCAACCATTCTTCAAATCCAGTTTCAGATGAGTTTCTCCACAAATCCTACTCAGATCTCTTTTCCTTATCTCTTTTTCCTTTCCTTGTTCTTCTACTCTGCCTCTGTGACATACTGTTGTGATATTTATTTTCCTCTCTGATGCCTGTCATAGGTGGGAGTTCAAAGTTCCAAGTTTTTTAGTCCTTGACTATTAGCTCTAGCTCAGGCCAAGTAACAACATTTTTGAGTATCTAATTACTAATCTAAGTCTTCAACATTGAGAAGATAAAAGTATGCTTCTATTCAGGAGAATAAAAGAAGAAAAACATATACTGAAGGTAGTATAATATAAGACAGCTTGTTAAATAGTCTGGAAAAACAGACACACTCTTTTCAAATATTTTCATTTATTTATCTCTCGGTCTCTGTCTCTGTCGGTCTGCCTATCTGTCTGTCTGTCTGTCTGTCTGTCTGTCTGTCTGTCTGTCTCTCTCTCTCTCTCTCTCTCTCTCTCTCTCTGAGTGTGTGTGTGTTTGTGTGTGTGTGCGTGTGTGTGTGTGTGTGTGTGTGTGTGTGTGTGTGTGTATGTGTGTATGCCAGAGATGTCATTTCCTCTGGAACTAGAGTCACAGGTGTTTGGAAATAGCTCACTGTTGCTTTTCAGCTATTGAACGAACAGTCTAAAACTACATGGTGGTTTAATAGGTAAACATGCCTGCTGTGTCCATGTTAGGACCAAAATTATAATCTTAGGACATAAACTAAAGTTAGACCTATATCAAAAACAACCATAATTCCAGGGAGATGGGAGACAGAGACTTGAGAATTTCTGTGGAACTTGTGTGCTGGATAGACTGATAAATTTAGCAGAAAAATAAGAAACACTGTCCCATGTAAGATGGTGTCAAGAATCCACCCCTGAGTTTATGCTATGGTCTGCACACACAGCATGCATACATAATCTCACACACATAAATGCACACACAGAGAGACAAGGCAAACAAGAGAATGAATAATTCATCAAAATAGCTTTCACCACAATTGTGGGACAAGGCAATAAACCTGGAAGACACAGAGCATGTCTACCTGGACTGTCTCATGGACAGATAGAACTTTCTATTTCTATATACATCCTTTTAGGTTTGTTAGTATCTACTTCCAATATCCAGTGCTGTGGAGCCTTCATTGTTGCCATTCCTTAAATTCCTTTCTATCAGACAAGGCAGATAGCCTGGCTTTGAAGTCCCAGGAAGCCACATTGTCAGTTACCTCAGGAACCCATGGAAGTACACGTGAGAGCAGGCATTAGAGACATGGAGATCAGAGGCCACTTCAAAAGCGGCAGGAGCTAGCTATTCTCACATTGAATATTCTCGTATTGAAAGGGGCTCTGATGCCAGGAGACGGTGTGTTGGACTCTGTGCTTTCTGTTTGAAATGCATTTGTGGTTTAAGCACCCAGAGTCCTCATTTGAAATCCCCAGTTTCCAAGGGAAACTGTTTCTGTTCTGACACTGCACAGCAACATTTCCAGAGGAACCATGCACCATGCCATTTTTCCATGTCTACAATTTCAGGGGTGAGATTAGGAGCAGGAAGGAATTGGCCAAGAAGAAGGTGGCTGCTCTATTTCTGCTAAGATACAATGATTACCTCAGTGTTGAATTCAGGCTCCATCATGTCCTGAAGGGTTGTAGACATTAAACGTATATTTGTATGTTGTATGGATCTGCTTGTTAAAGTAACTGCTTCTCTACCCAGTAAGAAAGTATGCCACCTTTTCTACTTTCCAAGCAGCAAATTGAAGGAATAAATTAGGTTAGATGTGGACACCCTGCACTAGAGTTTCTCTGGCTAGTGAATTTGACAACTGAGAAAGAAGGAAGAAGGGAGGCTCTTTTGGCTGTGCTTCACTTGTTGCAAAGTGATAAGCTGAAGATGGGAAGGCTTATTGAGCTAGGGAATTAAGTTGCATGTTCAGGATAACTGAAGACAGCAAAATAGCATCTCCTGAGAAGGTCTTTTGGACAGGGGCGGGGGTACAAAATAACTAACCTGTCCTGATTGGTCAATTTTCCATCCCTTCCTCCAAGTAGAGTTTTCTCTTGCTGTAGTCCATGTGATGGCTGTATTGTTACTTCAACCACTATAGCACTGATGGATGATGGCATTCTGTAGGTTTAAAAGGACTGAAAACTGAAATGAAATCTGCTTTTTTTTTTTTTTTTTTTGATGAGATACTGAGGAAATAATTCCACAGATCTCTTGTACTTGAATCAGACTTCTCAGTTGGAAAAACAAGAGCAACACAAACAACCACATTTCCTCCCTGCTTTATTTGCATTGTGGTACTATATTCCATTTCAGAATCAGAGGGGACATGTTTCACAGAACAGAAATCAAAACACCCTGGGTTGAAGGGAAACAATGGTTATGATTCAGCTCCTACTTCTTATGTAAAAGTTAGACCATATGATAATGTAGTTGGGCTGCATATTCAATTTTGATGTGTAACCTTTGAAATAAATTGGAATATTCTTTCCTTCTACTCTTGGCACGCACTGAGAGATCATAAACAATAATCGCCTAAAGGTCACTCGCTCTGTAAGCTATGCTCTCCGAATGAAGTAGGAAGGACAATTCAAAGATATGTTTTTCCTTTCTCAGAGACACATAATTTATTCATTCCTTCCCCCTCCCCGCCCCGCCTTTGAAGCACCAAATAACACAAATTGTCTAATACCATGTAGACTCTGTGGATTTCTGGATGATTATTATTTTTCTCTTTTTCTTACATTTTACTTAAATTGGCTGCTGGGAAGTTGGTAGAACCTTTTAAAGTATTGGGGAATGGAGTTAAGTTACTTAGCCAAAGACTAATTGCCTATTTCAAAGCACATGATTTGGTATGTATTCTCCACTCTCCAAATTCATTGATATGAATAGACACGGCTAAAAGAAGTTAGCAGACCTATTTCACACATTTTTCTTGTATGAAACTTGTTCATTTAAAAAGGTATTTCAGTAACATTTTAACAAATCCCAAAAGAGCTTACCAGTAACTTGCTACAGTGACTTTAACTCCTCATACAGAAGCAAGAAACTGGGGTTTGAAAAAGTTGGGCTCACTTGCTGTTAGTTCTGTTTCTCTTACATTCAAGAAAAAGAGACCAATCAATATTATTGTACCAAAAGATATGTTACTATAAGTCAATTCTTGTAGTATCTGCTGAACAATAATATAGGCAACTATCTCCCTACAAGGTAGCCACACAGGCTAGTGCTCTCTTGACCCACACCTAGTCGTCTGGGTCAGTCCTATGCAGTGTAGATAGTTGTCATACAGCCTGCAGGTTGTGTGGAAGGGATAGTCAAGACAGCAGCCCCCGTAAAACCTGGTGGGGAAGATTTGCCTGTGCTGCCAACAGAAATCCTACACATTTCAAGTCTCATCACCGCTTAGTTAAAGAATGATCATAGGGTATTTTTAAGATGTAACCGGGTAAAATGAAAATGGTCACCATCTTTTATCTCCCTTTTTTTTTTTAATTTTTGAAAAAAAATCTTAACCCTTTCAAAAGCTTGATTGTCGTCTTCAGTTGCAATGCAGCACATTTTATTCTTTGAAATCTCATAATTGAACTGTGTGGTTTTTTTTTTGGATGTTGTGAGATCAGTTAAACAATTATTCTTGCTAATTTCCTATTCTATTACATCTTTCTGAGAATATTAATTAAATTTACAAAAATATGGATGAAATTATTTGATTACCAAGTATGATAAAAGGGAGAAGGTTTTCTGAATTCTGTATCATTAAAATAGAGCCACGAAGTAGGAACTGGTAGTCTCTTGGAATAGATGGGTAAAGTAGTGGTTACAGGTGAATGGGAAGAAATGGTGACCAAGAGCTTTGCCTCTGTGGTAATATATCATGGACTCTAAGATGTCATCCTAGGCCTCACAAACTAAACTAGTACACTACCATCGAGGTACAGCCCCAGCCACTGAAATATTAACCTTATGCTGGTAAAGTGATTTTCTAGAAAATTTTAAACTCTTAGTTGATGCTTCTTAGGACATGTGTTCATTAGTTATGTAATCTTACTATGGGGAAATACTAATATTATCTGTAACACAGGGTACTTGAAGTTAAAAATCAGCAGTGGGCTTGGAGAAATCTGTCAGCCTTGTTGACCTCTGGTTCCCATTGTTTCCTCCATCAACTTGTCAGCCATTGAAAAGACAGAACATGGATTTAACTGGTTCAGCTGGACATGACTTTGGGAGGAAGATGAACAGTTGTGGCCTGTGGTTTCTTGTTGGTGTTGTTCCCCACTGAACTGTCTTTTTGGCAAGACTGGAGACAGAATCCTCAGTTTACATTCATAAAATAAAAGGCAGTTATATGTCCTATGGATTTTTTTTTAGATTGAAACATATGTAGAAAATACAATATGAAAAGACAAGATAATTCACTTTACTGTTAAAGATGTATAAGCATAGGCATATATCTTTGGGAAACAAATCATTGTATTAATGCTACGTGCAGGCAGATCAAGTAAAAATTCAGACTGAATACATTGTAAGAACTGAGAACACAATTTTCGGCAAATCTTCTGCTTATTTATTTATTTTTCATTTCTTCCCCTCTTTGTTAAGCCACTTTCCTTGTCTAGCACCTATAGAAATGCATCCAGAAAATATGACGGGAGTTTATGAGTCCTGAAAGAATTTGCATTTATTTTCGTCAGGAGGCTAACTGAAAGCAGGGAGCTTTCTGTGAAATATTCTAATTATTCCAACTCACCATATTTTGTATTCTGAAAATCCCATCAACTCAAATTCAGATCTTATTTTAAGGAAAGGGAAAAGAGCAGAAGAGTCCCAGAGGAGGAAGAAAGGAGGAATTAAAATGAAAAGGAAGGGAGTATAGCAAAAGGAAAGGAGCCAAATGGGCAAATTCTGCATAAACATTTCCTTCTCATGGATTTCTTCCAGGAACCTCTGACCTCTGCCTTACAGGAGAGCACATCCCACTGTCAGAGTACAATTTACTCATCCTGGTACCCTAGAAACTTTCACTGAATTGTCTGCAACTCAACTAACTTACTAGCCAGTGCCTGCCCACCACACTGCCACCTCTTCTGTCACATGCAGAAGTGGGAGTCCCTAATGGTTGCTCACTCTGGGTTTTCCTAAGCGTAGAGGACATCCTTTGGTGCTCAGCAAAACAGAAGAAAATGGGCCCATTTGCTAAGACTCTCCACATGAGTACGTGTTGGACAATCTCTTCCCAGATGTCAGTGTACAGATGAATACTTTAGACACTCATTCCAAGTAACACGTAGCCAGAACACCAGTGTGGCCGCTTGGAGGAATCTGATTAGAAATGAAAACACTTGCACAGTTTGCATGCTACTTAAAAAGAGATGTCTTACTGTGTGCTAAATATCTATTCATCTGTCTAAAGGTTTGTATCTGCACCATCCCCAGATGTCTTCAGCCACATAAGGTTCACTCTTCCAGACATTCAAAAAAATGAGCTATATTTTTGCACATATGTGTATGTGTCTATGTTACTATGTGTGTGAATATTGATGTGAGGTGCCTTCCTCCATTGATCTCCTATTATGTACTAGGCGTGGTTTGGCTTGGATCCATAGTTTACATATTCAAGAAGTCTAGCTAGCAGGCTTGACCCAGAATCCAGAATCTCTACCAAACAACTGCTGTAAAAATTCAGACTGAATACATTGTCAAAGTCTGACCATCACATCTAGTTATCTTTAATGTCCATGCTAGGGATTTGATTTCTGGGCAAGTGTTTTATCTACTGAGCTATCTCTCTAAACCCCAGTCTCATTTGAAGTAGGATTTAAGTACTATACTTTTTTGTGGAGGTTACTCAACAATTGTGCACTAACATGTGACAGATAACATAAAAATGGATGAAGTTTACCAGTTTAGCAATAGAATGAGTTACAAACCATATGAACAATACTTCTGATGCTGCAAAGGATAAGCAGAACATGGTTCTTGTGGGAGTTTCCTTTTGTACATTTAAAATACTAAAACTTTCATCATTTTATAATTAAGCTTGTTTAAAACTAGAAATCTGAAATAATGCATTCTTACAAATAAAGCCCAAAGTGCTTTCACATGCAATTTATTTTAAGTTACATGGCAAACTATTTAAAAATATTATGCAGTTCAATTTTAGGAAGACATGATTTGCCTTTAAGTTGTGTTTGAGAACTTATCAAACTTAGATAACTATGTAGTCTGGGGAGAAAATAAAAGAATGGCTATCTTCCAGCTGTATCTAAATGACAGTATTTGAACAGCATCAATTGTAATCGATCTGTTTCTCAGAAGTGAGCTTTCAAACGCCTCAAAGTTCATCAAAGGCCATTTTTACTAGGCATTATTACAAATAGAGTATGTTCTTTTGAATTCCTTAGAACTGAGAACATTAGAATTAAACTTTTTTAGTTTGTTAATAATACTCAGGGATCATATTCTAGTCATTTATAACTAAGGTAGGAAACTCCTTAGCCCAGAATGAGGTTCTCAAAACAAACATTTGTGCTGTTAGAACAAGATATAGATTGGTCTTATATTTTTTCTTTAATCTGTCTAAATCAATTAGACATTTGAATTGTGGTTTTGCATTTTCAGGAAGCTTCATTGCTTTCTATTATCCTCATGACAAAAATAAACAATTCCTTTTGAAATCATAAAGAAAAATGCCTCCCATTGAGTTGGTGTTTTATGCTGTTATATGGAAGAGCATATGTGTAATAAAAATGAGAAATCATGGATCAAATAATGATGTTGGAGCCACTTACATAAACAATAGAGAACATTTTGGATGAGTTCCAAATATCATCGCTATTGTTTAATTTCAGCCCCTGTTATGCATCTGCCCAGGCTAGTGTCAAAGATAATAATCTCACCAGATAGATGTAAAATGCACAACTAAAATTACACAGCTCCATTATTCTGTTTACACAGTGCAAAGCCTTCCTTTTCCAGCTGACTGACCCAATAGAGCATTTCATACATTGAACTCCCTTGCAAATTCAGTAGGCTGATACCTATTTCTTTGTGTATATTAGGTCATTTTCTCCCAACACAGGCATAAAGTAACTTAGAAAAGACGTGTGTGTGCTGGTTCTCTAGTGAATTTGTCCTTTACACATCGGTCTCTGCCTTCATATACAATTGTGGGCTGCTAAAAGAAGTAAGTGTTATTGAGAGTTGAAAACTGCCAGTTAAAAGACACAGGCAGGATCATAGTACTAAACACTCCTGAGAAAACGAGGAGGAAGACAGAGACAGCTATGCATCCAAGCTTTCTTCAGGGAAATGTTTCCTGTCACTGGGCACATGATAGAATCTTCAACTCCAAAAAGGATTTAGAAGGTTATCAAATACAGGACCAGGACTTTGACATGAATTCATTCAGAGACAATTTTCATGTCAGACGATGGTAAAGAATAAAAGAAAGAAGGAAAAGAAGGAAGAAGGAAAGAGAGACAGAGAGGAAGGAAGGAAGGAAGGAAAGAAGGAAGGAAGGAAGGAAGGAAGGAAGGAAAGAGAGAAGGAGGTATAGAGGAAGGGAAGGAAGGAGGAAGAAAGGGAGAAATCAAGAAAGTGAACAGATCAAGATGCTCAAAAAAAGAGGTAGAAAGGAAAAGACAAAGGGGGAGAGAGAAAGCGACAGAGATAAAGGCAAAGTGACAGAAATAGGGGAGGGAAGAAAGAGGTAAAAAAAGATAGGGGATGGAGAGAAGGAAGAGAGTGAGAATTTT
>JADRCD010237771.1:11523-23929 GCA_019843815.1 Montemys delectorum | reverse complement strand
GTGAAACTGAAAGATTCAACCCTTACCCTATTTCTATCTCAGCCTTCCCATGGCGAACTTTTTCCTGTCTTCACACGGTAAAAGACACAAAACCAGAGGATAAATCATGTGTCCTTCAATGCCAGAGGGCAAATTAATAGGAAGTGTGCTTCAGGGAGCCTCCTGTGTAACGGTCTAGATGTCCCTGTGGAGATGGACGACCTCACAGCCTCATCACTTTGCAAAGGCCTCACCTCAGCAGGACTGGCATGGTTTGGAAGGGTCTCCCAAGCGCTCATATGCTAGGTCACCGACCTGTGGCTTGAGTAGGGGATGAAGGAAGACCACTGGGACACACCCTAAAAGGGGGCTCCTATGTCACTCATTCCCACCGTGACGTGGCATTCGGAGGTGATGGAGAGGGCCCTAGATATGAGGATTTGAATTTCTCCAGCACATTCTATGCTGTTTGAGGTCAGACCACACTCTAGAGAGGACAGATCACTTTGGTGCTAGAGCAGAGACTCTCTCAGGATAAAGATTCATCATTCAATTCTAGTAACACGAACCCATGGCTATATCTACATATGCACATTTCCTTGTCTTTTTTTTTTTAGAGATGGGAATTGAGAATTTAGAGAGAATTTGAGAATTTCTCTCTCTCCACAGTTCAGGATAAAAATATTAAATAATTCATTTCCCCACATCTCTGTATATACACTATGTTTTTGCTCTTAATGCAAATAAGAGGCAGATCTCATGACCAGGGATCTCTTAATGCTGACAGAAGTCTCAAAGTGGTAGAGCCAGTTACCCATGGACTAAAATCTCTGTAACCATGAGCTAGGCAGTGGTTTTCACAGTGGTGGAAAAGTCACTGGCATAATCAACAGCTGGCTTTCTGTAGGAGATATTTCAACCCCTGCTTCTGTGGGATCTAACAGGTCAAACTTACAGGGATGCTGGTCAAAGGGCACACAGGCTCACGTATCAACCTGGTGAGGACAGGACATACATTAGGTAACTTTTTACTTTCCCTTCCTGTTGCTTTAGTAAGAGAGCATGGGCCTAAACAACCCAGGAGCAGGGGTGGCTTATTCTGCTTACAGGCTGCAGACCATAATTGATCTTCGAGAGAAGCCAGAGCAAGGAACAAAGCTGAGACCCAGGAGGAGCGCCACCTACTGGCTCATTCCCTCTGGCTGGCTGCATGGCTTGGCTACCTTCTTAGACAGCCTAGAGATTATCATCTCTAGGTACCGCCCACAGTGGGCTGGGCTTTCCTCCGCCAACTAACAAATAAGAAAATACCCTCATGGACATTCTTATAGATCAGGACACAGTTCCTCGATTGAGATCCCTTCTTACTGAGTATGTCAGTTGACAACCAAAATTAGCAGGCAAGGAGTGTGAAGAGTGGATTCTAAAGGTCGCACCCACGGGTGATTACAGTGGCTGTGTGGCTTTGGACATCGGCACCTGGTGTGTGTGTGTGTGTATCGGAACACTGCATACACAGCATGGCACATTAGCGTTTTTAATTGTCCCAAGTTACTTTTTACGTTTTATCATACCGGGAGACAGCTCTTTAGCCAATCTTTGAGGGGTTGGGGGGGTGGAGGGTGTGTTGGATGTGCTTTTAAGTGTCGGGGAAGCAGGTATTCCAGGGAGGTGGTTGGGCTGGACCAGGTAGAAGCTGGAAGTAGGGACTGGAGGATTGGCTCATTGGCTTGTTTGCAATGTAGCTAGTGCAGGGAGGGGGGAGCTTGGGGGACACAGAGGGAGCCTGTGTGTGCTTGGGTTTCTGCACAGAGGAAACTGTGAGACTGTTAGGAGGCCAGATACTGGGACAGAAAGTCTGGCTTAGTAGGGGAGCAGGAAGATCTGGGATGACAGGATAGGGGTGGGAGGGGACCCAGAGGGGCCTTGCAGGGTGGAATGTGGCGTGGCGGCACTGGAGGAACCCCAAGAGGAGAAGCCTATCTGTAAGAGACAGTCAGTGTGAATGAGTGGGCCTGTATGTTCGGCCTGACAGGCTAGGCCTTTGCGAGGAAGCCTGCAGGCACCAGAGGACAGAGCAGAACGAATATGTATCCCCTGCAAGTGAGAGCCTAGAAAGAACCTGAGTTCCTTGAGATGCTAAACCCTGGCGGGGGCCAGTGTGCATGAGCATCTGTTTAAGTGGTCAGGGTTCATCGCTCCAGTGTATACGTGTTGACAGGAAACAGAAAAGACTCAAATGTACACGCATCAAGTGTACACAAACATCTCAGAATAGAATAGCCTGGGGGGGGGCGGGAGGGACTTGCAGCATCCACGGGGGACCCAAGGGGCTGAAAGGCAAGGCCCAGAGTTGAGCTGCACCCTTTCGTCCTAATGGGGAGGGGGTGTCTGCTTCTTGGGTGGTTCTTTTTAGAGCCCACAAACCAGATCACTAAGGACATTCCAGAGGCCAGTGATACTGCCCAGGTTAGACAGCCAGGTCTGCGTAGGTATCAAGTCTGCCAAGGCCCTGCCCCGCCCCCTCGTCCCGGGCGGCGATTGGCAGAGACGCCCTTCCAGTTGCTAGGACACTATTCCAGCCCTTGGCTCCTCCCACGCTTCTCTTGCGGCCCTTTTCCCGCCACCCTTCCAGGCGGAGAGCCAAGTGGGGCGGGCAGCGTCTCCATGACGACGCGGGACGCGAGTGGGGGTGGCTGGTACCTGCTTGGTAGAGACGCTGCTCCGGAGATCCTGGCTGAGACCAGACCATGTCGGACCTGGGCTCTGAGGAGTTAGAGGAGGAGGGAGAGAACGATCTTGGGGTGAGAGCTCCTGACCAGGGAGGGACTTCTGGGGGGTGCGTCGCAGCTCCGGAGCGGGAGGCGTGGGGACCAGAGGGCCGAGATGGCTGGGGACAGGACCGAGCCGGCCACACTGGCGGCGCTGCGTCCAGGAAGTCGCTCTGAAAGGTGAAACGCCGTGACGTCTTGTTTCCACCCCCCCGCCCCGCTCCCATCCCGCCTTCCATTAAAGGCGAAGATTTCTAGGCAGAGGGCGTGAGTAAAGGGATAGAGAAGGCTGCTTCCTGACAGCTCCCGCACTGTACTGAGGTGCCCCGGGCTCTCAGGGTTTCACCATGTGGGTCTGGAATCGGTTTCTCTGAACCATCCCAAGCCACTGGAATCACTTCCCTAGTGTAGACCACAGAGGGGAGGCAAAGGACCCATAGCCAGTGATGTGCAGCTACGTGAGTGCATTGTGGGCCGGCTATTTATCCTTAAACCAAAGGATGACCATGCCCTGGCTGACAAAGTCGGGACTAGGCCTACTGTATATGAGCATCAGCTGAAGAATTCCCCCGTTCTGTTATGCAGTATTGGCATTCTTTGCTGGCCTTGGGCATCCCCACTTGGCTTCTTCATCCATGGGCTGGAGCAGAGGGGTCAGTGGGAAGATGGAGCAATGTTTTGGAGTCGCTTGCTCCCAACACCAAAGAGTTAGTGCAAAGAGGCAGGACACTCTCAGGCGTGAAATCTAGACCTCTATTCAATTAGCTGGAAGGCTGGTATTGCACCTGAAATTTGCACCATGCCTCCTGGCTTAGCTGCCTCCTTTCCAATCTGGCAGACCTTCTCACTGGTTTCTTGGGGTTCTGCTTGCTGAGCCGCTTGAGGACCTGAGTTCAGATACCATTATCATGGAAAAAGCTGGGCACAGGAGGATCTCTGGAGCTCGATGGCTGGCTGGCTGGCTGGCTGGCCGGCCTAGCTGAATGGGAGGGCTCCAGCTTTCAGTGAGAGAGCCTGTTTCAAAAAAAAAAAAAAAAATAAGGTGGAGAGACTTGAGGAAGACGTTGCAGGTCAATCTCTGGCCCCTAGAGATGGGCATGAACATGCACATGAGCAAACACCCACATGGAGATGGACATATCCACCTTATTGCACATCACACACACACACACACACACACACACACACACCACCACCACCACCACCCCTACCCCCCACACACATACTCACTCAGAGAGATGGAGGTCACTAATTTACAGTCTCCTTCAGTTCATATCTAATTTACACACAGTCCCTTCCATCAGGATTTCTGGTTTGTTCCCCGCCTGCTCCTACTGATTTGTAACATATCTAAGCCTGTAGTTATGACGTCAAACCACCTTCAGGTCAACTTAAAGACTTTCTCGTTAGTCACCCATACAGCTTAGTCAGGGTTAGGCAAACGGGGAGGTTCCTAAGATGGGAGCAGGGGTCTACTCCTGTAGTTCAGCATTGGCCGCAGCGGGAGACCTCCAGGATGGACAGGAGCAGGGACTCCGTGCATTGTGGGTATTAGCTACTTCCGTATTGCTGTGATCAAGCACCGAGGCTCATGGAAGGAAGAGTTTATTTGGGCCTAGGATTCCAGGCGGGTAAGGGTCTGTCATGGAGAAGAGGCAGGCACAGGGGCAGGCCTGGCCTGACGACAGGAACAGGAAGCTGAGAGCTGACATCTCCAGATGCAAGCAGAGAGCACAAACAGGAAGTGGCGTGACACAACCAACACTCAGAAGTCAGACCCTAGTGACGGACTTCCTCCAGCCAGCCTCTACCTCCCAAAGCCTCCTCAGCCTCCCCCAAACTACCACCAAGCAAGGAATCAGTGTGTAGCTATAAGAGCTTCCAGGGGGTAGCCTCACTGGCACCACCCACACTGGCGGCGTTTGAAACAACCCTGAGATCAATTTGTAGGGGTCAGGCACTTATATATTCTAGGCTGGAATTTCTGAGCTAAACTGCCCACGGGTTTGTTTCTGAGGTTTCCCATGTGACGGCATGTACCAACTCCATGTATTATGATTTAATATGTAATAGTATTTAATGTTATTGTCTATGTTGGTTTTTTTTTTTTTCCGGGTTTTTTTCGAGACAAGGTTTCTCTGTGCAGCCCTGGCTGTCCTGGAACTCACTCTGTAGACCAGGCTGGCCTCGAACTCAGAAATCCGCCTGCCTCTGCCTCCCAAGTGCTGGGATTAAAGGCACACGCCACCACTGCCCGGCTGTAAGGTAGCTATGTTACATCATTACTGAATGCTCTGACCGTTTTAGTATGTATTATATGCAGTGCATCCATGTATATGAGCCAGAGAACATCCATCTTATAAAGTGCAGGAAAGAAGGGGAGGAGTGCGGCCTTGTATTACTCTCTCTTTTTCCCTTGATTTTAGGGTGGGGGCAGGGGTCTGCTCTGTGGCTCAGGTATGGCCTTCAATCCCTTGGCTTACGTGACCCCGAAATCCTGCTTCAGACCCTACAAGTGGTACTACTTGCAAAAGTTGTGTGTGTGTGTCTGTGTGTCTGCATGCATGTCTGTATCTTTGTTTCTCTGTCTCTATGTCTCTTTGTGTCTGTCTCTCTGTGTGTGTCTGTATGTGTGTACCTGTCTCTGCCTCTGTGTATGTATGTATGTTTCTCTGTGTGTGTTTCTCTCTCTCTCTCTCTCTCTCTCTCTCTCTCTCTCTGAGTGTGTGTGTGTGTGTGTGTGTGTGTGTGTGAAGGGGTGAAACCCAGGGTCTTATACATGCTAGGCAGTTCTACTACCACTGAGATCCATCTCCAGTCTAATCTGCTTACAAGACAGATTCATAGAAATTTCAGATTGGGTTAGAAATGGTTTATTTTTAATTTGGTTTTTTTTTTAAATATTAATTTATTTTGGGTGTATGGGTGTTTTTTTTTTTTTCCCTGCATGTACATCTGTGTATCACACGCATGTAGTGACTGAAGAGGCCAGGAGAGGTCATTGGATCCCCTGGAACTGGCATTATAGATGTGATGTTGTGAGCCACCGTGTGGGTGCTGGGAACTGCACCTGGGCCCTCTGCAAGACTAGCCAGTGCTCTTACCCACTGAGCCATCTTTCCAGTCTCTGGGTCAAATTTGTCTGCAGACAGCAGACAGTCTAGGGAACCTATGAAGGGTATTTGCTCTTTAAGTCCCAAATGACTGGAAAAGGGGACCTGGGAGGTGTCTGTGCAGCCTGGGGACCTGTTTTACCTGCATATGCTCTCTACGAGCATTCCTGTGGCCACACAGTTCACCCGGTGTTTTCCGTACATTGGTACCTGTTTACAGTGTCGGGATTAGCATGATAAATCACACACTCTCAGATGCTGAAGGGAGTGAGGCTCCCACCATGAACAGCTCCCCCCCCCCCCCCCCCGCACTAACTGTGAGATCACAGACCAGAGCTCTGGCCGCCAGGCTTGGTCACTTGCTTCTCCAGTATGCAATGTCACAGATGAATGCAGTGCCCAAGGTTGGAAGGCGTCAGTGGGACAATAGCTGTAAACCGCTTGGCATGCGCCTGGCAGGAACTAACAGCAGCCACAGTTAGCTTGATTTCTTTTGCCCAGGAATACGAGGGGGAGCGCAATGAGGTGGGAGAACGGCACGGACACGGGAAAGCACGATTGCCCAACGGGGACACGTACGAAGGAAACTACGAGTTTGGAAAAAGACATGGCCAGGTCAGAAATGATGGCCAGGGGAGCTGGTTTCCTCTATTAAATATCGCCTTAGAGCATGTGGGACTCGGGACAGACGTGAACTGTTTTGTCGATGTGTTTCAGGGGACCTACAAATTTAAGAATGGGGCCCGATACATCGGAGACTATGTTAAAAATAAAAAGCACGGCCAAGGTACCTTTATCTATCCAGATGGATCGAGATACGAAGGTAAGAGGAAGCCTTCTGTTCTGGTTTCTTGTTCTTGCTTACCTGTACAGGCTGTTTCTGTTGTTGAACATGTCTGCTCACAATAGTAAAGTGTACAAGAATGCTTCAAGTTCACTGGATCTACCAGTCAATGGAAAAGAAAATTGCTCTCCTTCCTAATATTGTCATAGAGGCTAGAGAGTCTTTTGTTTTGTTTTGTTTTGTTTTTAGTTTTTCGAGACAGGGTTTCTCTGTATAGCCTTGGCTGTCCTGGAGCTCACTTTGTAGACCAGGCTGGCCTAGAACTCAGAAATCTGCCTGCCTCTGCCTCCCAAGTGCTGGGATTCAAAGGTGTGCGCCACCACCGCGCGGCTTAGAGAGTCTTTTAAGTAACTAAACCTCTAACTAACCAATGCATGTGGCTGGTCCTGTGGGCAGCAATGCCCTCCTGTGAGCCAGCGACTTGGGAGTAAGTGACGGGGCCTCGCTGGACGGGCACAGACTCTGGGTGTGGCTTAGATCCATGACAGCCCTGCCATATCCTCCCTCTGAGGGGGCCTTTGGTGTTTACTGGTTTTGCCCAATCCCTCTTCTGATGGTCATGTTTGTTTAGACCATTGGGAGTCCCTTCATCTGGACATTTTGCCTTGCTATGATGTCTTTCCGGGGTCTCTGACGTTGTGCCTCAAGAAAACTCATAACTTAATTTCTAAGACCCTCCGGGCCCTGTGTAGCGCTGCCACCTGGTGGATGCATGTCTAGTCCCAGAGCCAGGAAGGGAGAAGGCTGGAAGTGTCTGCTGATTTGTGTGTCTGGGTTTTTCTGTAACCTTCCCCCCCCCCCACCCCATCCCCCGCAACCCCGTTCTCTGCCCGCCTGTTGCTCCTAGCTCTGAAAAGCGTTTTCTCGTTTCCATCTGATTTCCAAAACGATCTGTGCCTTTGGCCTTTGACTATGGGGACAGTCGGTGGGGCTCTGTGCCTCCCCTTTCTTGTCTCAGTGTTCTTGCTGGTAGCATGCAGATGGGATAGACTGGTATGTGTGGGGTTCCTATAGACTTGCCTCGAGGGAAGATCTTCTTGGCCAGGACCATGATGCACTTTGGCGTGACAACATCATTTTCTGATGAGGATGGCGTATCCTTAACATGCAAGCTGAACTCTCATGACTAGACATACATTCATCTTCGAGGAGAGGAAGGCTTAATTTGATTTTAGAGGTTTTAAGGTTTTGTTTACTGGCCAGGCAGTGGTGGCGCATGCCTTTAATCCCAGCACTTGGGAGGCAGAGGTAGGCGGATTTCTGAGTTCGAGGCCAGCCTGATCTACAGAGTGAGTTCCAGGACAGCCAGGGCTATACAGAGAAACCCTGTCTCAAAACAAAACAAAACAAAAATGTGTTTACTTTATTTCATGTATGTGGGCGTCTTACATGCATGTATGCCAATGGAATATGTTCATAAAGTGTCCACAGAGGCCAGAAGAGGGCACTGGAGCCTCGGGCACCGGAGTTATAGATGGTTGTGGGTTCTGGGAACTGAATTGGGTCCTCTGCAAGAGCAGCAAGTGCTCTGAACTGCGGAACTGTCTTTCCAGCACCTGATTTTCGTTCATAGACATTTGGCTATGTTGCTCTTTGTAGCCCTCCAGCAGCCAAGGATGAACTGGGTTTACCTGGGGGGGGGGGAGCTGGAAATGAAAGAGAGACCGGGGGTGGGGGCTCGAGAGAAGAATGAAGCTAAGACAAGGTTCTGATCAAGGCTCCAAGTTTAATATTCAGCTCTGCGTTTACATAGGGAGAGCCCACAGACCCCATCCTTTGTTTCAGCTGGATTATGTTGCAAAGCAAGGTCAGTCTCTCTTCTAAGTTCCTGTGGGAACTTGCATGTGCTACCAACCAAGGCAGAGGACTCCACCAAGGTCAATAAGACCCATTGTGGCTAGCGCTCAAGGTCTGTTCAGCCTGCTAGAGGCTGGGAAGGCCACAGCTTTTAAGTCTGTGGCAAGGCAGAGAGCATCATGGGGGGAGTCTTCCATAGACCCAGATCCTCACCTTAGCAGAAGGCAGTGGGAGTGGGGATGGGCATGTCCCCAGTGACCTGACTGCTTTCCTCAGCTTCTATCTCTTGAGGGTTCCGCACCTCCCAACAGTACTATAGCTGAGGGCCAAGCCTCCACTCATGGCCTTTGGGAGACACCCAGTCAAACCACACGAGTTACCTGACTTGCTTCCAGACAAAACAAAACCCCAAAATATCAGATAGCAAAGAGAGTTCTGCCAGACTCTGGGATGGGGTAGACACATTCATGCCCTCTGTCTTAAGACATGGAACTTAAATTGTTTGGTTCCTAAACCTTATTAGGCTTGGCTGACCAGAAGCAACATCTGCTTTTTAATGAGCTTTGAACAATTTGATTTAGGGCTTAATTTAATTCTTCCCAGATCCCCATGAGCCTAATCTTGTTGTCATTTTTGATCTTAGTGTAGACGTTAATACAGTTCAGGTTACATATAAAGTACATTAAAGGGGGAGGGATTTGGGAATTCTTTTTTTTTTTTTTTTTTGAACCAGAGTTGGGGGGTTTTATTAAAGACATTTTAATATAGACTTAAGCATGAAGATTAAGTGAAGAAGAGGCGCTCTGCTGGTAAGACATACCCAAGTGTGGGTACAGTTTCACTCCAAGGGAGAGGTATTAGGACCCCCTTGCCCCCCTCCAGCATTTCTTGTGTAGCCTTGGCTGTCCTAGAATTCCCTCTGTAGACCAAGCTGGCCTGGAACTCACAGAGATCTACCTACCTCTGCCTTTGTCTCCCAAGTGCTGGGATTAAAGGCATGGCCACTGCCCAGAGCATTAGGAATTCTTAACAGGGATGAACCAAGCCAGGATAAAAGTCTATTCACAAGACCTGTGAGCTCAAGTGTGGGTGTCCACACCAAGCAGTTCTCCAGCTCTGTAGACAAACGGCTTCCCAAGAAGTCAGTAGTTCATGGCACCAGCTACCAGAGCCTCAAGAAAGCTTGTCCTTATAAGACCACGCCCCCACCCCACCCCCAACCCAGATGTGGAGGTCATGATGGATGTTTCCAGGCGACTGAGACTTCTGTCTAGCTCAATGCTAACTAGATGTTCCCCTAATCCTGTCTCCAGTCTGGTCATCTTCCCTTATGGTTTGCAGACGTCTTGGAAACTGTTGTTCGTGATAAAGGATGCTACAGATCGTGCCGATGTACAGTTGGATGAAAGGGTGTGCAGTGTGAGTTCTAGAAGGGCCTAGTGCTGAGGAGCCTGTGTTCCTAGGAAGCTGGTGTGCACGGTCATGCTGGCATATACATGCTGTTCCAACCCAAAGCCTTGTCAAATCTCATTCAAGGGATTTTAATCAAGGGATTTTAAGCGCTTTGTTCCCTCCCTTCAATGATCTGGGTCTGGTGACAAGACCAGAAGAGCCGGGAATAGGAGAGAACTATTCAGAATTTTTCAAAAAAAAAAAAAAAAAAAAAAAAAAAAAGTTACGTGCAAATTCAAAGCAGGAATGTTTCCAAATGGCATTCAGGAGTCTTGACTCCTGGTCATTGAAGCCTGCAGCAGGTATAGGCTGGCTTCCTCTGAGAAACCCCACCCCATTGTACAGAGTTTCCTGGGCTGGGCAGAGCCTCCCACACATTTCTCAAGGGGTGTAGCATGTGATCTCTGGTCCTCACCAACTTGAAATCTGGTGTTTGCAGCTTAAATGTCCTCTTTCACTTTTGAAAAGTCTCTGCAGAATACACAACATTTTTTCTTGTCTCACCAGCCTTGAGTCCAGCTCCCAAAGTCGGGAGGAGAGAGATGGGCTCGGTTTTTTGTTTGTTTTGTTTTGTTTTGTTTGTTTTGTTGTTATGGTCTTTTTTCAGGGTGGGGGGTGAGGGGGGAGGAGGAAACCAGATGAAGTTACTGTCCCAGCTGTAGCCACTTTGCTCCAGGGTGAGCTGGAGCAGCTCCAAGGAGCTCACAGAAGCCAAGTTCGCACTTCTTGCAGCTCCACAAACAGGTGCAAATTGGCCTCCGTGGGAATATTCCACCACAGAAATTGGCAGATGCTGCAGATGCAGCCACAATGCTGCCACCGAATGCCCACTAGATCTTGGTTCATGGTTATTGCACACCTGGTCTCGTGGTCACTACACATCTGGTCTCATGGTCTCATGGTCACTACATACCTGGCATGGAATGTATATTTTAGTGAATTATCTTAATTTGGGGGTTCTCCATCTCTCTTGCTTGTGACCCTGTTTCACATCTTATCGTGGGACCTAGTGCTTTCTGAACCTGTAGCAATCACTGTCCCTACCTCTCTGTGTATGCATGTTTGTGCTGAGTTGTCATTCACCTTTGAGGGTCTGTTCTTGCCTCTGCCCCAGGTTGCTGACCACACCCTTGCTGGCCTCTGTTTTCATCTGGTGGATGCTCCTGGGGGCTGTGCTCTGTCCATTTGTACAGACATTCTCCTAGTTCGTGAGGCAGCCAGAATATTGTCATTGTTAAGTCGATATCGGAGAAGTGCGGAAAGTTCTATAGAATCCCCGTTTTTTGGATGAACTTTGGGGTTCGTTCACAGAAGCGGTTTGGGTAATTAACATTTTGTTAGCATAGTGTATGTGCGGATGTTTCTAGTACTTGTGTAAGCCAGAATTTTACACACATTCTAGGGTCCTCTAAGAAAAAGGATATAAAGTTACTGTAAAAATGGATTTTTATTTGTTGTGGCAAATTGAAATAAACCAAACATTTTTCGATTAAAAAAATTAAGTACCATAAACAACACTGTATTGAAGAAGGCATCCTGGAGGTAGTTTTAACTAATGACAGACATCCTTGTCCAGAATTCTAAGACAGCTTTCTTCCACCACTGTTCTGACTTTTCTTCTGTACTGGGATCGAATCCAGGGCCTCCACATGAGAGACAGGCATCTTCTGCCCATGTTAGCTGATACTCTTTCCGTAGGAAAACAGCTTGCAATGTTTTCTGTAGAGACAATAAGAAGATGGAACTGCCCTTTTCTCTCTTTAAACAAACTGATCGCAATTTTTTTTTTCAAGACAGGGTTTCTCTGTGTAGCCCTGGCTGTCCTGGAACTCCCTCTGTAGACCAGGCTAGCCTCGAACTCAGAAATCCGCCTGCCTCTTCCTCCCAAGTGCTGGGATTAAAGGCATGTGCCACCACTGCCTGGCCTCAATTGGTTTTTAATTATTTGTAGCTCCATTCTTGAAAGTTTTACCCCAGGGAAGTAGTCTAGAAAGTAAGTATTCTAGAAAGTTCCATCTGGGGTGCTGGTTTGCCATTGCTCACAGGTGACATTTTAGGCAACGTCCACCTTAGGAGTCCGCTAGTTGGTTTCTTCCCTGTGTGACCCATGAAAGGTGAGGAGTTTTGTTTTGTTTTGCTTTGCTTTGTTTTGTTTTTGTTTTTTTGAGACAGGGTTTCTCTGTGTAGCCCTGGCTGTCCTGGAACTCCCTCTGTAGACCAGGCTGGCCTCGAACTCAGAAATCCTCCTGCCTCTGCCTCCCAAATGCTGGGATTAAAGGCGTGTGCCACCGCTGCCCAGCCAGTTGAGGAGTTTTTGAGAGACTGATTTCAAATCGCCATTTGTTGCACAGCTCGGTTTGTTGTCAACTTTGTCATGAAGCCCCAGTCCATGTTTTCCTACTGATACAATTCCCTGTCAAATGCGTGAGGAATTACCAGGAGCCACCCCC
>JADRCD010237771.1:0-11123 GCA_019843815.1 Montemys delectorum | reverse complement strand
CCCCCATGGAGGGGCCTGGGCAGGGCCACCCAGGGCACAAGAGGGGGTGTGTGAGGGAGACTGAAGGAGCTGACAGGAGGGGCAGCCTTGGAACCGAGTGCCCAGGTGGGAGACAGTGTAGGCTGAGGCTAGACCATCAAGGAGCACCTCCAAGGCTGATGGGATGTGGCTGGGTTCACTACCAGTGGGGCAGACAAGCTCGTTTGAACCTTCAGCGTGCTGTCCACTGGCCTGTAAAAGCATGAAGATGCCTGGCGTTCACATGACATACGTCCACCGTCCACCAGATCTTCGTCCTCGAGTACTCCTCATTGGGCCTCTCCTTAGCCAGCTCTCACCGGAAGCTGGCACAAGAGGAAGGGGCTGCAGAGGCAGGAAGTCAGAGAGGAGAGAGGCAGCAGGCTTAGCCCTTGTGGTTACAAAGCTTAGGTCCTGCTGGGCTAGCAAGGGCCTTGACAAGGTCAGTCTGTTTTTTTCAACTTGTCTTTTAATGAGCGTGTGTTGTCCTTTGTAGGGGAGTGGGCTGATGACCAGAGGCATGGCCAGGGCGTGTACTACTACGTCAATAACGACACCTACACAGGGGAGTGGTTCAACCATCAAAGGTTTGTCTTCTTCCGGTAGTCTTGGGGGTCCTTTTGTTGTGTAAGCATGGGGGTGATGCCCATTTAAGGCAGTTCCGTGCTGTAGGGCAGGTGTGTCCGGGAGGCGCTGCCATGAAGGGAAGTGGAGGTGATTCTTGTCTCCCCGTCCCATGGGGTCCTCTGTCCATAAGCCCCAGGGAGTGAAGGCACAGAGAGCCCATCTAGTGGAGATCAAGCAGCTGCATGGGGAAAGCAGTTTGTGTGCAGGCAAGTTGGCCTCTGTGCGTGAGATGATGCTGACCCCATGCTTCTCTTCATGTCCCATGTGTGGGGCGTCATGCCAAGCCTTCGAGTGGAAACACGCCGCCTGTGAGCTGGCCTCTCCTCAGCTCTCTGTCTGTCTTAGGGTCAGTTCTCCACCCTGGACAGTGACCAAGTGGCCTTGTCTTGTCTTCACCAGGCACGGGCAAGGCACCTACCTCTACGCAGAGACCGGCAGTAAGTATGTTGGCACCTGGGTGCACGGACAGCAGGAGGGTGCAGCCGAGCTCATCCACCTGAACCACAGGTACCAGGGCAAGTTCATAAACAAAAACGTAAGTCAGCGCGCCGTGTGCCAACACTAAACACCTGGAGGAGCCCTCCATCCCCACCAGATGAGGCCGGCTGCCCCACTCCATGCTGTTCCGATGCCCACAGAACACAGAGTCTGGGTGGGCTGGAGTGCGGCCCATTTTCTGGGGCCTCAGAAACACTTTGTATTTCTGTGAAGGCCAGTGCCCTTGATACCAGAGGATCTTCCACTGGCTGGGTGTGTTTTCTGCCCTCTGGTAAGTCATGTTGAATGGGAGGGGGACCCCAGGGTTCCCCCCCTCCCCCCTCATGCCAGAGCCAGCCTGCCTCTCCTGGTTGGGGAGGGCTCTAGGTGCCCTGGGTCTGGAGACCTCCACAGTTTGACTTGCTGCCTCTGTTTGGTGGGCTCGGCTTTGGCTGCTGTTTTGTGTGGAGGGGGAAGTCAGTCACTGTGAGCATTCACAGGAGCGTTGGGCTGGGCTGGAGGAAGACTCCCTAAAAGAGAGACTTTGCTGAGTACACTGGCATAGAGGCCAATGTGGGGTGTGGTTAGCCGAGTTCACCGTGGCCGGAAGCTCTGGCTCATTTGCGTGTAGGTAACTTGAGGCTTAACTGCTAGAGTCATCTGGAGGCTAGGCTAGCTGGCCTGAAAAGGGACAGTAAAAACCCTGAGGCTTCTTCGCTCTACCAGGTAAATAAAAAAAGCTCACAGTTAGGCAAACCAGGAAAGAACAAACAAATTATAAAGTGTCTTGTGCTAGGATCCCCCTTCCCCCGTGGCTGACCCCTCTCGCCCCTCCCTCAGGACCCTCTCACCCCTCCCTCAGGACCTCTGAACACCATGGCCACACACATATGTACACACCAGCTTATGAAGAAGCAGCTTGGCTTATTCATGAGGTACCAGGACACAAAGATACACCTGCTACCGTCTGACCACATGGAATAAAATGTAGAGGAGTTCCCCCTTCCCCACCAGTGCCCTCCCCTGGTCTAGACAGAGCTCCTGCCCTGGCTCAGCGGGTCATTCAGTTCTACATCACAAGCAAGCCATCTGCCTGGAGAAACCAAATCCCCCATAGCTGATTTTCCGGGTGCAGGGTGAGGGCATCCCCTCCGCTCTGACCCTCTAAGGGCAGGGGGACCTTGACCGGGCCTAATCTACAATTGGCTCCGTGTTTCTGCTTTTGTTGGCTCCCCTGTTAATCACACACTTCTACCCCACTCCCATCCCCCCCCCCCCAAACTCCCCCCCCCCCCCCCCCCCCCCCCCACCCCCACCCCCCCCCCACTCACCTCACCTGGAAACAATGGCCATTTTACCAAGAGGTGGTACCTGCCTCCAGAAGGAAAGCCAGTAAGACCTTTATACTCAAGTTCCCTGTTGTTCCGCCTTTTGATAAAGTGCATTTGCATAGACTAGAGTCCTGGTTACTTTTCTGTTGCCCTGTGTTAAACACCAGGACCAAATGTAGCTTGGGAAGAAAAATGTTTGTTTTATCTTAAAAGATCAGTGCAGTGGTGGCACACACGTTTGAATCCCAGCACTTGGGAGGCAGAGGCAGGCAGATTTCTGAGTTCGAGGCCAGCCTGGTCTACAGAGTGAGTTCCAGGACAGCCAGGGCTAAACAGAGAAACCTTGTCTGGGGGAAGGGGGGGAAGAAAGAAAGAAAAGGTCACAGTGCGTCCATCTTGGAGGGACATCAGCTCAGGAACTGAAGCAGGGCAGGAGCTTGAAACAGAGACTCTGGAGGGGACAGTGCCTCCTCCTTGTCTTGTTCCCAGGCCAGGTTTATCCCCTTCTCACACAGCTCTGGCCCAGCTGCCTGAGGATAGTTCTGCCCACAGTGGATTCGGAAGGCTCTTAGGTCCACTAACAATTAAGAGCACAGTCCACGGTTGATCTGATGAAGTAGGCACTTTGTAGGTTGAGGCTCCTTCATCACAGGTGTGTCAAGTTGACAACCAGGATGAGCCAGCACAACTAGATAATGGGGCGGCTGAGTGTAAAGGGCCGACGCTTTGAACCGCCAAAAACACTCATGGTCTTGAAAGGCTGCAAAAATTTACCCCCTTGTTGACAACAGAACCTGAGTCTCCATCGCTTTCTCGTGACCTTGGGTTGATCCCCTAAATCCTTTGTTTTTTTTTCCTCCCCTAAATCTCCCGCCCCCGCCCCAAACTGTGTGTTTCCATGGTTACAGGTAGGGGGCCAAGCATCTTTCACCCTCTTAGCACTGGCTAGTGTTTCTTTCTCAGATGTTTTCCCCTCTCCCTGCCCTTGCTGGCAAGTCTTATTAAAACAAGAGGAGGCAGGACTGGAGATAGGAGGTAGTAGAAGGAGATGAAGTCGTTGAACGTCTCGCTAGGATATCCCCAACGATTAATGAAGAAACGAGGGGCAATAACGAACTGGGAAACTATATAACTAGATAAACCCAAATCACATCGCTGGGTAAAGTCTGGGAGGGATACAGACGATAACAGATGCTCCTGCCAACGCCTGGCTAAGGAAACTGCTAACGGTGTGTTTTTGAAAGTCTTCATTGTGCTTTACCACTTTATAAAAGGGCTAGGGAATCGGTGAAATTGGTTTGCCCTTCAGCAAAGGGGGAAAGGTAGTTTCTGGAAGGAATATTTTATATATGTGTAGCTGTCTTCAGACACGCCAGAAGAGGGCGTCAGATCTCATTACAGATGGCTGTGAGCCACCATGTGGTTGCTGGGATTTGAACTCAGGATCTCTAGAAGAGCAGTCAGTACTCTTAACCACTGAGTCATCTCTCCAACCCTGGAAGGAATATTTTTAAATTGTGACCATGAACCTTCCAAAACGAATCAAAATAGGTGACTGTCTGCCAATGCAGAAACGAGGGAAAGAGCCCCTCAACAGACTTGCAAAGAAAAAAAAAAAAAGATTTAATTTCATAAGAAGCAGCGTAATCACTAGAAAATCGAAAGCCCAGTATGACGATGTAGGTCTGCAGACTCGGCTGAGACCAGGGGCAGAGAGACCTTTGAGCTGTGGAGAGAGACATAGTTTCAAAACTCAACAAGAGTGGCATAGCAACAATCAACATCAGTAACCCAGTTGTTGTGTTATAATTCATGGTCCAAGGTGAAATCAAATGTCAGGTTGACAGCTGATGACAGGGGAAAAACATTAGTAAATCTGAGGAGCGGTTCACATTGGGTTTCTAAGTCAAAGTGGAGTCAAAGTGCATGTAATTGTGCTGAGGTTTTTTTGTTTAAAAAAAAAGAAAATCTCAGCTGGGCAGTGGTGGCGCATGCCTTTAATCTCAGTACTTGGGAGGCAGAGGCAGGTGGATTTGTGAGTTCGGGGCCAGCCTGGTCTACAGAGTGAGTTCCACGACAGCCAGGGCTACTCGGAGAAACCCTGTCTTGGGAAAAAAAAAAAATCTCATGGGGGTCAGTAAAATGTATCAGTGGGTAAAGGTACCCGATGTCAAGCCTGCCGACTTGAATGTGATACCCAGGACCCACACGGTGGAAGGAGAGAGCAGACTCCTGCAAGATGTCCTCTGACCGACACATAAGTGCTTCGACACGTGCACCCTGCCCCCACTCTAAGCAAATAAATTTTAAAATGCTCTGCACTAGATCCAGTGCTACAACAGGCATACCAAAACATTGGTAGCCAGCCCCTCTCTAGTGAGTCTGCCCACAGGCACAGATTTCTTACAGGTTCTAAAGGGAATGCATTTCTCATTCCTTTGATAAAGCAGTCAAGCATCCCCATTAGCCGTGGATCGACAAAATCGTTCTGTAACCCCTCTCGAACTCTGCCCAGTGAGGTCATTTGGGGTGAGCTTTCTGGGCATGGTGCTTTGTGCTTTGCGCTTCCTGTTCAGAGGAATTTCTGAAGAATGAAGTGCATTGAATTCCTTTCTCCCCCTAGCCTGTGGGCCCTGGAAAGTACGTATTTGACATTGGATGCGAACAGCATGGTGAATATCGCCTCACAGATATGGTAAGTTGACTTGTTGCCTCTGCTTCCAAGGGTTAAATATCTCCTCAGTGACATGGATCCCAGTAGGCAGCCACACTGTCGAAGCAATTGAGGTCATTTCACAATGCCTGCACTAGTCAGAGCTTGATTTTGTGGCTGGGAATCGTCTAACCCACCTGAGTTCCGGCAGGTGTCAGTCCCAGAGTGGCATCTGAATGCTGTAACTGTCTGCATCGAGGTCAGGCGGCTGTTCACAGATGTCCCGAGGGTAGCCTGGTCGTAAAGCCTAGTTAGTTAATAAGTTCCTTTGCTACACTGAGCATGGGCTTTAATAGCCGATGATTGCTCTTCTCTGGTTGGCAACAGTGTAGCCATTCCCAGGCCCTCGGGTACAGGATTGTGTGAAGGGGTGTCCATGCCTGAGCTCTTAATGTGTTAATGCCTGATCATTGCCTGGGGATAATGAGGTTTAGTAAAAAATGTCCTGGTCTGCCGGGCACTTGGGAGGCAGGCGGATTTCTGAGTTCAAGGCCAGCCTGGTCTACAGAGTGAGTTCCAGGACAGCCAGGGCTACACAGAGAAACCCCGTCTCGAAAAAATGTCCTGGTCTTAGTACTAGCTCTGAACCCTCTAACTTTCTTTCTTTCTTTTTTCTTTTTTTTCTTTTTTGAGGCAGAGTTTCTCTGTGTAGCCCTGGCTATCATGGAAATCACTTTATAGATCAGGCTGGCCTCGAACTCAGAAATCTGCCTGCCTCTGCCTCCCAAGTGCTGAGACTAAAGGTGTGTGCCACCACTGCCCGGTGACTTATTCATTCTTGCTGTAAGAATTTTTTTTTTAATGATTAAGACAATTTTATTAGAGTTTAAAAGAAAACACCACCCAGGGCAAGCAAGCTGTAAACCTCAGCTGTTTTCCCAGAGAAGCAGAATAGAAGAAAGAAGGAAAGGAAAAAAAAAACAAACCAAAAACCAAAAAACAAAAACCCGAAACAACAAAAGTTAGAGCCAAGCTGGCATAGGGGCCGCCATGACAAGGAAAAGGCGCTTTAGAGAAAGTGAGGAAGCCCAAGGGTTTGAGAACGTGCTTAGGTTCTGGCCAGCACTTTGAGCCCTAGTTCTTAAGCTGTAGATCGAGACCCCTTCAGGGGCCGTACGTCAGCTCAGCTACCCTGCAAGTCGGATTTCTACAATTTACGATTCATAACAGCAGCAAAGTTACAGCTGTGAAGTAGCAACGAAAATAATGGCCTTGGGGGGGGGGGGGGCGGGGTCACCGCCACAGGAGGAACTGTATTGAAGGGTCTCGGCTGGGCGTTAGGAAGGGTGAGAACCGCCGCCTTTCAGAGGCAGGATTCAGCGGAGTGGGCGGGGCCAGCCGGAGCTTCGCCGGAAAACTCGGGCACAGCCCAGCCCCAGCCGGAAGCTCTAGGAGGGTGTTTGAGCCTGGCCAGAGAAAGTATCCAATTGTGCTTTTCTTTTCTCCTTGGTCCCCGAAGCTGCAAAGACATTCCCTTCCTAGTGAGCTGGAACTGTATTGTAAGCTGAGTCAACCAGGGCTACACTGCCTATCCTGGAGCAGGAGATAGTATCAGACCGCAGCGATTAATCTATAGACAGGCACAATGAGAGGTGCAGAGGCGGCAATAGTAATTAACACTGTGGCTAAAAGAAGACTTACAAGAATGCTCTCCCTCCCTCCCTCTCTTCCTCCCTCCCTAAGGTTTCTGCAACCTCAGCATTTTTTTCTTCTCACTTAAAGGGAGTCTCCCCAACGCATCCACAAACATTACCAGATGTTCTGGTTTAGATGAGAAGTGTCCGTCAGTCTGTCCCTCCCCACCCTGTCCCCCAACCCCCACTCTCATGAAGTGAGTGCTGGAAACTGTAGGAGGTGGGGACCTAGCTGGAGGAACTGTCACCACGGGGCTATCTCAGGGTGCTGTCTCTCTCTGGGCCCTTTCTTGTTTGTTCCCATCCCCATTTCCCGTGGACCGTGCTGTAATCTGTTCCACCATGACGGTCCGGAGCCTCTGAAACCTAGAGCCAAATACCCCTTCCCTCTTTTAAGCCGTTCCCTAAGGTAGTTTGTCTCAGCTACGCAAAAGGAACTAAAATATCCACCCACAGTAGGGCCTCAATTTTACATGGACTACCTAGTCTTCAAATAGGTCATGTTGGAGGGTCCTGGGGGCTAGGACAAGGTCACATTTTTGGGGGGTAGGGCACAGTTCACTTCATCACACTGAGAAGTTTAGCTTCAATACTCTGAGGCACGCATGCATGGTTTTGTTTTGTTTTGTTTTTTTCCCCATGGTTGTAAGATGTTTTATTATACAAAGGAGAGAGAAGAAATCGGAAAGTAGAGGCCAGCCATCTCCACGTGGCCGGCAAGGAGAAGGGGAAGGGAGGAAGAGAAAGTAAAGATAAGAGGCTAAGGGGGGAAGGAGAGACGAGGAAGAGAAGAGAAGAGGAGAAGAGCACATGCATGGTGTATTGGGGGTTGACCTCAGGGTCAACTGTGGAAGAAGCAGGGTTGGCTAGAAGCAGGAGGTGACATCTCAGAAGCTTGGGACCCACCTGAGCCAGGGTCATGCAGCAGGTGTGGGGGGTGGGGGTGGTGCGGCGCTGTGGCTTTGCTGATGGGGGGGGGGTCAGTTCTGTGGGAGGCACCCAGGTTATGAGCCATCAGTGGTGGATTGCCAGCCGCTGAAGGAAGGGTCATCCACCACCTGGGGAGGTCAGCCATTGCCCAGAGCACAGGTGTCCCTTTGGGGATATTCTCTAAGCATCGATCCTGGCTCAACAGCCTCAGGGTCACTTGGGATCCTATGCAAATGGTTAGTCTGCCATCCTGACCTGGAACCTATGCAAATTACTAGTTTCTATTTTTGACTGGCTGAGTGAGAAGCATGTGTGTATCGGAGAGCATTCTGAGGGACTCTGATGCAGGGCAGGCTTGGCCACCCCTGTCCTTGTCTCTCCCTATGGGTGAAGGGACTCAGAACCTTGGGAACGAAAATGGAAGAATTCCTTTCTGAGGGGCTGAGCAGATGTTTGGAATTCTGTCTACCTCTCCCCACCCCTCCCCCCATCCGCCACCCCACGGCGTTATCATTTAGTATCTCTGACCAAATGACGGCTTTGTGTTTTCCCCTTAAAATAGGAAAGAGGAGAAGAGGAGGAGGAGGAAGAGACATTAGTGAACATCGTTCCAAAATGGAAGGCTCTCAAAATCACAGAGTTGGCTCTGTGGACTCCAACCCTCTCTGAGGAGCAACCTCCCCCAGAGGGACAAGGCCAGGAAGAAGTGCAAGGAACTACTGGTACGCTTGTCAAGGTCGCCCTGGGGTTGTCAGGCCAAGCACCATACACACCTGTCCCCAGGCCTGGTGTAGCCAGGTTCCCTGGGAAATGGCCAGTGGGTCAGTTTGGGTGCCGGATGTTCTACGGGAAAGGGTTTGGGATGGGAATCTCCCAGGGAGTAGAGGAGAAGAACAAAAACCAACTGTATGAAAGAAATGTCCTGCTACAATGCAGGCCCCAGGAACCACGAGGATTCCCCAGTAGCCAGAGTTCACTTGGTATCACCTCACTGTGAGTGTGACTTGGGTTGGGCAGCCGATAGCAAATGGGATCAGATGTCCCTGTTGGAAGAAGGATCTAGGTAGCATTTCTCTGTATCCATTTTACGGTGGTCTTGCGAAGAAAGTCCAGAGACGGGCCAGGATGATCTGATGGCCAGGACTGGGCTGGATCGTGGGGGTTGGGAAAGGAGGTCATGCCTGCAAGAACAGGAGGACATTGCTGGGCAGACCAGGAGGGTCGCTTGACACACAGACCTGCATTCATGGTCTCTGGTGATCTCATTCTATCTGCCGCCGCTGTGTCTTCATCCCAGGCATGGGTGACACCACAGATGAGATCCAGGCAGAAGGCTTTGAGGGCGAAGTGGAGCCGAGGGGGGGCGATGAAGACATGGACACGTTCAGGCAGGAGAGCCAGGAGAACAGCTACGACATTGACCAGGGTAAGAATACACGCCCCCTCGGGGTGGGCGGTGCTAGTGTGAGGCCCGCTAGCACCCGAGGAGGAACCGGCTTCTCCCTCCTCCACTGAGTTATCCTCCAGGTCTGAGGGACCTGAGCAAGCCTGCAGAGACCAGCGGTAGTAGATTCTCATAAAGTCCCGCTCGTCAACACTTGAGCCTGACCTCGGCAGGGACTGGCCTGGTGTGACTTTGTCCTCAACACTCTCCCCAGAGGGAGAAAACTAGACGTGATTGGGAATTAGCTACATCGGTCAAAGTGGTTTAGGGGGACAATCTGGAAACGTAGACCTCTGCAATCCACAGAGGGCAGGAGTCCCACCTGCGGCTACTGAAGTCTGAAAACTCTTTCTCTACAGGCCCTCCTTTGATTTGACCAGGTGGGGCTCCCATCTTCGAGGTAGATCTGACCTTGTTCTTTCAGAGAGAGCTTAGGGACAACCTGGCTACCCAAGGCTGCCTGCTCCCCTGGCCTGGGATTAGGGCCCGTTTTAGGCAGGGTTTTATTGCTGTGAAGAGATATCATGACCATGGCAACTCTTATAAAGGGAAGCCTTTAACTGGGGCTGGCTTACAGTTCCTTGGCATTGTGGGCGGAAGCATGGTGACGCACAAGGAGACATGGTGCTAGAGAAGGAGCCAAGAGTTCTACATCTGGATGGGCAGGCACCAGAAGAGGGCATCGCATCCCATTACAGATGGTTGTGAGCCACCAAGTGGTTGCTGGGAATTGAACTCAGGACCTCTAGAAGTTAAGTCCGTGGTCTTAACTGCTGAGCCGTCTCTCCTATTCTTTAAAAAACTTAATCTGAAACAACAAAACCAGGCAAAACTCGTTTTCTATGTAGCTCGTAGGAACACACACGTGGACTTAGGCTCTTTGGCAATAGTTAATGTGAACAGTGTAAGAACACACCTAAGAGGCAGTGCTCCAGGCAGGACCCATTACATGGGCTCTGGTGGACTGCTCACCTTTATCCTCTCACTCCATAAGTAGGTAAGAATGACCCCTCTCGGGTACAATGCCTGCAGGATCCTGCGGGCACTTAGAGCAGTGGTGGCCCTGTCACCTTCCTTTGGGTTCCTAAAAGCCATCAAGTTCCACTGCTCATTTGCATACAGCTTTGGGTTGCTGGCATCCTCAGGGTCGGGTGGAGAGGCAGGGATCGCATCTAGAGCCACCCATGCCCATGATTTCACTCTAGAGTATTAGGGATGCTCAGCACTCTGTCCGGAGAGGTGGGACAAGAACAGGAAGTATCTCCAGGAAGGGTCAGCTCCAGGTAAGTGGAGAGGCTGAGAGCCAGAGAGAAAAGGCAAAACAGAGATGAGAAGGCCACAGCTTTCTCGAGCATCCTTTCTTGACCATACATGGTGGGCCTTCGGACTGGGTCCTCAGATCTGTGGGTGTTAACAGAAGGTCCTTTGAGAAGCATAAGCCTCAGGTTGGTTGCTTGAGCACCAGGGGAACCAGTGGGAGACGAGTATCCCCAAAAACCAATGTGGGAGGAAGAAAGGACAGGATGGTGATAAAAGTGAAGAATTCTTAGAACCAGTGGAGTGGATGATGGCTGATCCCTGAGCAAAAGGAGGAGCTTGAGCTCAAGGACCTGAGTGCCTGTGGGAAACGGGGCTTGGCAAGGACTTAAGGGCTTAAAAGGTTGTAACTGGGGTTGGAGAGATGGCTCAGCGGTTAAGAGCACCGACTGTTCTTTCCAGAGGTTCTGAGTTCAATTCCCAGCAACCACATGGTGGTTCACAACCATCTGCAATGGGATCTGATGGCCTCTTCTGGTGTGTCTGAAGATAGAAACATATATATGTATATGTACATATATAATTATACATATATATATACATAAATATATATTATATATACATAAATAATTATATCTATATAAAATAAATAATTCTCTCTCTCTCTTTTTTTTTTGGTTTTTTTGAGACAG
>JADRCD010237770.1:16365-28726 GCA_019843815.1 Montemys delectorum | reverse complement strand
CTCTTGTATTCTGTTGGTGATGCTTGCATCTATGTTTCCTGACTTTTTTCCTAAGATTTCTAACTCCAGGGTTGTCTCCTTTTGTGATTTCTTTATTGTTTCTACTTCCATTTTTAGGTCCTGAATGGTTTTACTCAGATCCTTCACCTGTTTGTTTGTGTTTTCCTGCAATTCCTTAAGGGATTTTCGGGTTTGCTCTTTAAGGGCTTCTATTTGTTTACCTGTGATCTCCTGTAATTCTTTATGGGATTTTTTTGTTTCCTCTTTAAGGGCTTGTATCTCTTTATCTGTTTTCTCCTGTATTTCTTTAAGGGAGTTATTCATGTCCTTCTTAAGTTCCTCTATCAGAATTGTGAGATGAGTTTTTAGATCCAAATCTTGCTTTTCTGGTGTTTTGGGATATCCAGGGCTTGCTGAGGTGGGAGTACTAGGTTCTGGTGAGGCCAAGCAGTCTTGGTTTCTGTTGGTAGGATTCTTGTGTTTGCCTTTCGCCATCTCTTGATCTCTGGTGTTAGAAGTTCTTGGTGTCTTTGAGCTTGATCTTTCCTTGCTGCCATGCAACTCCCCTTCCACTCCTGAGGCCTGTGCCTCCCAGTTTGTCCTGCCTGATTCCTGGGGCTGAAGCCTGCTCAGGATGCAGGCCCTCTTCTTGAAGGGAGGGGGCAGAGATGTTCGCTGATCCAGCTCTGTCCCTAGGAAGCTGAGAGGCTCCTGTCCCTGCAGTTCTGAGACCCCCCTGCACTTCCTGAGGCCTATGCCTCCAGGCTGGTCCTGCCTTAACAAGACCCCAGAGAGAAAATGTCGGATCTCACCTGAGTCCTTGGGCTGAAGCCGGCCTTGGGGGGAAGCCCTCCCCTAGCAGGGAGGGGGCAGAGATGTTCACTGATCCAGTTCTGTCCCTTGGAAGCTGAGAGGCTCCAGTCCCTGCAGTTCTTCGACTCCCCTGCACTTCCTGAGGCCTATGCCTCCCGGCTGGTCCTGCCTGATTCCTGAGGCTAAAGCCAGCTCCAGCATGAAGCTTTAGACTCTGATGAATGTCAAAGGATTTTTTTTTTAATTAAAAACATCAAGAAATTATCTGGTTGGGACGGACTTGTGCCTAATATAGGTAGAATTGTTCGTGGAATTCAACTCCATGTTTTATACTCTGGGGCAACATTTACTTTTTATGACAGTGATTCAGAATTCAATGTGAAGTTTGATGGTATGTGGGTTATTGCCATGTGCTGATATTCCTATTGTACAGCACAGGCATTTAAGTTCTATCTGCTGACCATTTTGAAAAATATGAACTATTTGAATTCTGTGTAAAGAATAGTTTAAAGTAGTTTAATATTCTGCCACAAGTCAAAAACCTGTTCCTCACTTCATGATGTCAAATCACTGCCCTGATATTAGATGTGTTGTAATTATAGCTTCAAACATGAAAAAATAATAAAAAAGACACAATTAAAAATAAAATATACACTCAAGAAATAGTCACTAGTTTGATTCAATTTTCTTGCTTTTGTTTTCTTTATTTTAATAATTTATACTCCACAAATATAAGTATATGAATATAATGAGTAATTTTATAAGAAAAAAGATGAACATTTAGGGACAAAGATTTAGACACTTTAGAGAAACAATATACATTTGTACATGCTGATGACAGGAAAAAAGAACATTCCACTTGTGATGGTTTGAATGGGCAATGTCCCTGTACTGGCTAGTTTTGTGTGTCAACTTGACACAGGCTGGAGTTATCACAGAGAAGGGAGCTTCAGTTGAGGAAGTGCCTCCATGCGACCTAGCTGTGGGGAATTTTCTCAATTAGTGATCAAGGGGGTAGGGCCCCTTGTGGGTGGTGCCATCCCTGGGCTAGAAGTCTTGGGTTCTATAAGAGAGCAGGCTGAGCAAGCCAGGGGAAGCAAGCCAGCAAGGAACATCTCTCCATGGCTTCTGCATCAGCTCCTGCTTCCTGACCTGCTTGAGTTCCAGTCCTGACTTCCTCTGGTGATTAACAGCCATGTGGAAGTAAGCTGAATAAACCCTTTCCTCCCCAACTTGCTTTTTGGTCATGATGTTTGTGCAGGAATAGAAACCCTGACTAAGACAGTCCCCCATTGGTCCACTTATTTTTAGCATCTGGTGACACTATTTGGGGAGGAGACTGTGGTGGTATGAGTAAGAATGGCCTCCCATAGGCTCATGTATTTGAATGCTTAGGGAGTGTCACTATTTGTTCAACTAGCTGGTATGGCCTAGCTATGACTTTGTTAAAAGAAGTGGGTCACTAAAGGTGGGCTTTGAGATTTCAAAAGCTCGTTCCAGGCCTAGTCTCCCTCTCCTCCCTCTCCCTCTCTCCCTTCTCCTTCTCCTTCTCTCTCTTCCCTTTCCCTCTCCCTCTCCTTCTTCTCCTCCCTCTCTGTTTCCATCTCCCTCTCCATTTCCTTTCCTCTTCCCATATTCTATGTATCTATATCACCTATATCTTTATCATCTATATCATCTATATCTGCATCTGTATCTGTATCTCTATCTATCTATATCTAGTATGTGGTTGATCATAAGGTGTCTCAGCTTCCTGTTCTGGCTGCCTGCTGTCACGCCTCCCCCACCATTATGGGCTCTCCCTATGGAGCTCTCAGCAAGACTAAACACTTTCTTCTAGAAGTTGTTTGGGGTCATGATGTTTTTTCACAGCAACTGAAAAGTAGCAGTACCCTGCCTGAACTCTTTATCTGTTTACAGGTTTAGAATAATGGTTGATAATGGTAGAAATCCTATAGGCTAATCACACTCTTCACACCATCCACTGAACGTATACTCTATGTATGGGTTCCATTTTACAATGTCTTAAAGTCCCGCTTGGGTTCTCTCTCTCTCTCTCTCTCTCTCTCTCTCTCTCTCTCTCTCTCTCTCTCTCTGTGTGTGTGTGTGTGTGTGTGTGTGTGTGTGTGTATGTTTTAAAGAGATTGAGGAAGTTTGGAAAGCTTAATTTATGAGTTCCATGTGCCCCCATCTTAGGTCTTCAGTTACAACTGAAACTCTTGACTTCACAGTCAGCTCATGATTTTGTTTCACCCAATTCTTAGACACTGGTCCATGGACTGTCTTCTGAATCTAGCAAGTCTCCGAGTTCTACAGTAATCATTCGATCACTTGCCTTTCTAAGCCAGTGTGAGGCATACCAATATGATAGAGGTGTGCATGTCCCTGTAGGCCTAATTTATAGGCTTTCTCAGCATTTCTAAGTCTTGAATTGATGTGAACAGAGCTATCACAAACACAATGCCCTGAATGAAGGAAAGACTCTGGATTGCTTTTTTGTGCTTAACTCTGGTTTTGTTTGAAATGAGATGACTGAAAAGGATACAATTAACTTATAGAGAGAACACTGACTGGAAAATCGATTAGTTATGTAGTTCTCTTCCCTAAGGACCTTCTGCAATATTTATTTTGGACAGTGTTTGATTTCTTATGATGAATCATGAGTTCTTTGCAGGAAAAAAAATATATCTAGGTCTCTGAGCCAAAATGATTACAGCTGAAAAAAAATTGGCTCTTTTCTTGAAGATGAAATTAAAAACACTGTCACCAGACCTTGCCTAGAGAGGGATCTGCTTCCAGACATGTGAAACATTTTCATTCTCTGAAGTGTAAAAGTGCAAACAAATAACTTGTGGTTCCCAGTCTATTGTTTATAAACCATCCTTCGTTTGAGTAACAAAGTAAGTGCATAGTTCATTCTCAATTCATTTATTAGGATCTCAGACATTTAACTTAGCAAAATTATGGATATGCTGTGTAGATGCCCAGAAAAAAAAATCATTAGACAGAATTATAGATATGCTAGGTAGATGCCCAGGAAAAACTATGCAATTAACTTAATATGCTCCACTGGTTTAACTTACTAAGTACCAGCTGGAAAGCTTCAGGCACTCATTCCTACCTTCTACCTTGTTTGAGATAAGAACCTCTTGATGTTCGCTGCCTCCCGTTCCAGGTGAGCTGGTTCCTAAGGCTGCAGGGAATCTCCCGTGCCTGCCTCCCATCTTGTCAAAGGGACACTGGCATTGCAGATGTGCACTGTTTCATCTGACTGTACATGGGCTCTGGGGATCTGAATTTGGCTCCCCACACTAGCACGACAAGTACCTTATCCTCCCCCCATCCCTATCAAGGCTCAGAAAATAGCAGAAGAGAAGGCAGACAGAACCTAAGAACCGGAGGATGGACAAGGGTACTTTCAAATGCTGTCTGGCTATTGCGTGGCTATAGTGTTCACACAAGACCTGAGCTAGATCAAGCCAGCCAAGATTTCTGCAGGGACGTGGGAAGGGTCTGCCAAGGCCCCACCTATAACGGAGGAACTATTGGTGGTTGATCGCTGCTGGGGGAGAGGGAAACATTCTTTTTGAGAATATGGCCAACTGGTAAGTGTCCTACACTCCAGTAAATGACCCCACAGCCCTGCACATATGAGAAGCTCTAATGGATTGAATGGGTGATTTCAAAAAAAGAAGAGACATGAAGTTGGAGGCAGGGGGAGGCACGCTGGGTCAGGGAGTATGAGAGGGAAAATGGGCAGTGATCCTATCTCATTGTATATATGGATGGAGGTCTCAAAAATAAATTTACAAAAGCGTTCAATATGACTAAGTTGGCTTCAGTCCAGAAATGCAAGGATGTTTTAATAAACACTAAACAACAGAAATCACATGATCATCTCAATATCTAAAGGTCTTTGACCACATCCAATATCCCTTCTTGATAAAAGCCTTAGAACACAGGAATAGGGAGATTATAGCTCAATGAAATAAAGGCTACATATGGTAAACTATTGCCTGTATCATGCTAGGCAGAGAAATCTCATAGTAAGGAGGAAGTCCAATGTCTTCATTCCTACGTAAGACTGCACTTCAAGTCTCAGCTAAAAGCTGAGAGAAGGAGAAGAATGCAGCCATTCCAGCCAATCAATGAGCTTCAAGATCCCTGCCTCTGAAAGAAGATGAAGAGAAGCTATGAAAGACACCATGCATTGACTTTTGCCCTCCACATGGGTACATATGCACATGCATGCTCACTTAACACACCTGTACACATATGAATGCACACCTAAATATGCATACACATACACTTTGTTCTCTCTATCACACACAAATACATGCACATGTGCATGCACACATGCACACACATACACATACATGCACACATACCACATATGCATGCACACATGCACACACATGGACAAACACGCACATGCATACACACACACACTCCCATGCAAAACTGCATAGTGAATAGATAGAGTAGCTAAGTACAGACACCAGGGGAACAGTTCTTACTGCTTTTGCGGACTAGTTAGTGCCGTCTTTAGTCTGCTCTTGATAGACAGACACTAGCACAATTTAAACTGCAAGTAAAATGTAATTTTAAACCACCACTATTTTCTTTTGTTTGTTTTATATTTTATAGCCTCTCAAAAACCGATTGTTTTGAAAGTAGAAAAAGAAAAGAGATGGAACTTTGGTTCTGTTTTGATTTTGAAGCAAGGTTTCATGGTCTATTCTTGTTTGGACTTACTGAGTGTAGTATGTGTTGGCATGAACTGCCTAGCCAGCAAGGTGCTCTTGGTATGGTTAACCTGAACATGTCTTCAGGGCAGATGAAACATACTCTATTTCAATCATTGATAATTGTCCCTATGTTTTAGGCAAATTTGTTGTCCCTGTACCAAATCCTATTCCATATTCCAGCAGCAGATCCATACAGGCATGTGCGCGTACATATACATATGTGTGCATGATGGAGAGAACGGAGCATATGTGTATGCATGTTTATGTGTGTGTTCATTTGTGCACAGGTGTGTTAAGTGAAGTGCGTACGTGTATGTATTGGTTGCTGGAAAGTGGAATATCAAGTTAGAAGAGATGAGTGCACATAGATAAATTGTCTTTAAAACATCATTAAAGCAGGCCCTTGCGTGTGCACCTAAGTAGAAATTACCTAAGTAAATTGATGTGACTAAGCGCTGTAATTAAATTTTCAATTGAATTCTTCTGTAAGACAAGATTACTTCAGAATGAAAGTGAATTTCTCTCAGCCATCTTAGAATCTTGTTTAGAAGCATTTACATTAGGGTTTGTGAGGAAGAATAAGGTGGCTTCATACAAACTTCAAGAGATAAACAGGAGGAAAGGCAATCTGGTGTATGCAGAAGCTGACACACTTCCACTCCCCCCCCCCCCGCACACACACACACTTGCATGCACACACTCACTTTATTTCCAAACGAACCAGTCTGTTCTGGAGTACCATCTTTCCTTAAAGGATTACCTAAATTCTATTTTCCCTATCAAATTTAAGAAAGTCTATATTATTATTTTGGCAGCTTCTCAGTTATCTCTTAACCCATTACACTCATGTTCCTCTGTTCCACAGAAATCATCTTTGCTGGGTCAAGATGCAGTTGATATATTTTAAAGGTCATGTATTTTCTCCGGAACCTAAACATTCCTCTATAAACCAAAAGACAATCTACAGCCTCCTGCCTGATTTCATATGGCCCGGGACCTTAGAATTCTTTAAACATTTGTAAATGTGTTTTTTTAAAATAATCTAGACAGGTAAATAATATCTGAATTCAAATAAAATGTGGCTGAAACACAGCCACTGCTCTTTTCTTGTCAGTGCTACTTTTGCACACTGGTGGTAGAGTTGAATAGTCACGGTAAGGACAGGGTAGCCACACGATCAAGTGTAATTAATCCCTAGGTAGACTGGGTAGGTGGGATTGAATGAGAAAGAGCAGTTGAATCCTGGTAGCTGTGTCAGAGTGCCCTTTTGTGGTCAAACACAACTACAGACAGGTTCTTTTCCCTGTATCAGAAATCCAGCCGACTCCCCAGTTGCTTACACATTCGTACCAACAAATGATCTATGCTTGATTCTTTGTAACAGCACTTGTATTGATTCCCCTTGTCCACCTTTCAAGAGGGTCATAGGACAAAGCACACTAAAAGGAAGATATAACTTACTATGATTTAGAGAGTAGAAAGAGTTGCTTTATTTTAAACAGATCCCAGTGGGCTACTAACACGCCTCTCTTTTTAGGACTTGGCTAACTAAATTTCTGTTAAAGTGTCTACGTCTCTGACTGAATTATTGCCTTGGAGAAGACAAGAACCAAGGAGATGTCATCATCTGTTAACATGGCCAGGTTGTAAGGTGAGTCTTCTAGAAAGTTTGCAAGCTCTCTAATGCTTCTCCTTAGCTGTTGTAAAGATCAAATAAGATGTGCCAGGTACTCAAGATGCTATCCGTCTCACTGTTACTGTTGGAGTCAGTGTTAATTCCTTCCTGTGATATCGTCTCTGTCTCTGGCCATTTGTTAGATATGTGTGTTCCTTAAGGTCCCACCTGTACTTCTTCTACTTTTTATCCTCACATCCCATTTCCTCCTTTAGCTTTTGTTGTGGTTGACAGTAATTTGCCAACTCGACGGGATCTAGAATCTCAGAAGAAGCAAACCTCTGAGCATATTTGTAAGGAATAATCTAGATGAATTGAAGTGGAAAGTCCCACGCTGACAGTGGGTGGCACCATTCCCTAGGCTAGGGTCCCAGACTGAGTAAACAAGAGAAAATGAGCTAAGCTCCAGCCTTCCATACACTCTGCTTCCTCACTGCAGATACAAGGCAACTAGTTGGCCTCCCTCTCCAGTGGCTGAGCTACCACACCTTCACTGTCTGGAATGGCAAGCCAAAATAAATCGTTTGTCCTTGAACATTTTCTTGTGAAATATGTGTATTTGACATAGCAATGAGAAAAATAACTAATACAAGCCTCAGGCATAATCTTGATGATAGCTACTGCCCTGATATCCCAGCTCAGACTCTGCTTGTTTTGGGTTTATTCCAGTAAAATAAGCTTAGCATACCCCAAATTAAACTTCCTTCTCTAAATTTTTTTCCTTATTTGCATTCTTAATCTCACACACCCCTCCTACCTGGCCACTAAATGAACAAATGCCTTTTTTTTTTTGTCTCATTTTTATCCTTTATAGCCATCTAATCAACAAATCGTCTCCACTGCATCTCAGGTCTCACCATACACTTCGTAACCATTACTTTCAGTCTTTTGCTTTCCCTTAGGATGCCAGGTGTGGTGGTGTACGTCTAATCCCAGCACTCAGGAGGCAGGACAGATGGATCTCTGAGAGTTTAAGGTCAGCCTGCTTTATATAATGAGTGCCAAGACAGCCAAGGCAGCAACATAATGATATACAGTCTCAAAACCACAACAAAACATTAACTTTCTCTCAGAAGTAGCTTTATAGTTTTTTGCTTTATATTTCCACCAGAATTAGCTTTTCTCTTCCTATTCAACAGGTGATATCTCAGGACCCTGATGATTCTAATTTTCTATGATCTAGACACTAGAATCTATCAGTTCGCAATCCAGTCATTCTTCCAAATAGTACCTGTTGAACACATACAAGGTGCCAAACCTCACGCAGATCAGGGATGCTATACAGGGATTGCAGCTCAGGGGAAGCAATCAGTATCAAGAAAAGAACCATCACGCTTTTCATTAGGCCATACTGGCAAAGGCACCATTTCACACCCAGGGGCACCTGAACGGTTTATGATCTTTATCTGGGGTACATACACTAACCCTCAACACATGGCTCAGATCTCTGCTTTTCTGTGGCTAGGACCTTGCCCCGACTTGCTGTTGTCCGAGTAAATTCTGGCCTAGCAAATCTCCGAGGCAGCCTCTATTTCTCTATTATTTAAACACAATGCTCTGCATTCCTAATTTTCTAGTGTACCTGAGCTGTGTTTTGGTGGTGGTGATTGAGATGCTGGGGTTCAAATCCCGAGCCTTGTACACACTCTACCACTGAGCTGTATCCTTAGCCTGATACAGTTAATTTTTCCATGTAGAGTCTATGAAATATCAATGCTATCATGACTAACTAAAAAAAAAAATTATTGTTGGTCTGATGTTGTTTTGATTAATTGATTAGTCATATCTTTTGGTGACTAAAGCCCACAAACTGGAATATAGATATGCATATGTATATCTGTATATATCTGTATATATATATATATATATATGTATGTAACACACATATATACGTATGTGTAATAAGCATTACTTTAAAAATAAAATTTATGTGCTGGATAGATGGCTCAGAGGTTAAGAGTACTGGTTGTTCTTCCAAAGGTCCTGAGTTCAATTCCCAGCAACCACACAGTGGCTCACAGCCACCTATGATGGGATCCGATGCCCTTTTTTGCTGTACAAGCATACATGCAGGTAGACTACTAGATATATAATAAATAAATCTTGAAAAACTTGTAATAATATTTAAAATTTGTAAAAATTAATCTAAAATTACTCAAAGATATAGTATTTTGCTCCTGAACAGGTACTGTGAGGAGCAGTATTTTCTGCATTGTTAAACCATCACTTTTAATAATGTGATTTTTATATTTTTATTCAGGAAAAGTTAACAGTTTGTGAAAAGATGTGTTAACCTATTAACGCGTAACGTTTTGCCATTAAATTTGATATTCATTTTAGTATGTTTCAGTGCAAATAAGTATCTTTGCAGATTAATATTGAGGGTAAAATGTATGTTTTTATATGGATAATATTTCTGAATGGAAATATTATTGGGTTCATTTGTTAGAACATAATTGAATATTTGGATCTCAAATACCATATTAAACAATTTCATTTGGAAATTAACAGGCAGGTTACATGTTCTTCCCCAGAATTATGTTGTACAGAAATTGAGCATTTTCACTCATTAAAGAAATACATGTGTTCATGGAAGACCATGTCTTAAATCCAAGCTCTCAGGAGCATGAAGCAGGCTGGCCATGAATATGACAACAGCCTAGGACGAAAGGAGTTCAAACACAGCTGGCCTACAAATCAAAACCCTCCCCAGAACAGTTGCATTTCGCCGACAGTGCCCAATAAGGCACTATGCATTGCCATTTCTTCAAGTTTACTTCTACTTTTTAAAAACTGATTCATGAAAATACAGATCATCTGCAAGAACTTTCTAGTACGGAAGAATAGGCGCTACGCGTGCTTAGCAAGTACAGTGAGACAGTCACACCTCTGCACAACTACTTCTTTAAGCTGAAGTGTGTTCTCGCTTTCTTAATTGCTGTCATGCCTGCTAAGCTGTGGGTGCAGCCCAGGGCCTCATCCACAGCTTCTGCATTCACGTTTGCTAGTGTGAGCCATTGATGCAAAGTCAGGGTAAACACACCAGCATACATTCTGACATCACACTTTCACGCGGTAGCTTCTTTTCGGCGGGTTTTCTGATGCCTTCTGAGTTCTTTCAGAAGTTTTGGACATCTTTTAATGTCTTTATGATTGAACAGTAATGTTAGTTCAGATGTCATGTAAGAATATTTCAAGGACGAAAAAAAATCCCATTTGTTTGTTTGTTTGTTTAGAAGCCAGGTCATCTTGTGGTTTGTGGATTGCATTCCACAAACCACAAGACACTCATAAAGAAGGAAGACCAAAGTGTGGATTCTTCAATCCTTTTTAGAAGGGGGAACAAAATACCCATGGAAGGAGTTGCAGAGAAAAAGTGTAGAGCAGAGACTGAAGGAAGGACTATCTAGAGACTGCTCCACCTGGGGATCCTTCCAATATTCAGTCATCAAATCCAGACACTATTGTGGATGCCAACAAATGCTGACTGACAGGAGCCTGATATAGCTGTCTCCTGAGAGGTTCTGACAGTGCCCAACTAATACAGAAGTGGAGGCTCACAGTCATCCATTGGACTAAGCACAGGGTCCCCAATGAAGGAGTTAGAGAAAGGACCCAAGGAGCTGAAGGGGTTTGCAGCCCCATAGGAGGAATAACAATATGACCTAACCAGTACCCTCAGAGCTCCCAGGGACTCAACCACGAACCAAAGAGTACACATGGTGGGACTCGTGGCCCCAGCTGCATATGTGGCAGAGGAAGGCCAAGTTGGGTCATCAGTGAGGAGAGAGGCCCTTGGCCCTGTGAAGGTTCTGTGCCCCAGTATAAGAGAATACCAGGGCCAGGAAGCGGGAGAGGGTGGGTTGATGAGCAGGGGGAGGGGGGAGGGAATAGGGGTTTTCTTCAGAGGGGAAACCGGAAAAGGGGATATCATTTGGAATGTAAATAAAGAAAATATCTAATTAGAAATAAATTAAAGAAAAGGAAGCCAGGTCATCCTATGCTGCCCTGGCAGGCTTGGACTCACTCTGTAGATTAGACTGTCCTGAGACCCACTGAGGTCCACCTGACTCTGTCTCCTGAGTGCCATGAGTAAACTCAGGTCCCACCATACCTGGCTTTCCCCCTATGTTTTGATATGGTGCCTTGTTCTGTTACTCAGGCTAGCCCTAAATATTGAATCCAGAGGAGCTTCTGCCAGGGTCACTAGAAAGGCTTGTGATGAAAAGCCATCCCAGGATAAACTATTTGCCACATAAGATGTCACACTTTTTTTTTATGAAGAATATTTTTTTTCATCATACAGATAGTCAAGTCATAGACCATGCAGAAAAGTGGGCAATGATAGACAGGCTGCACAATGAGTTAAAAATATAATTATAACAACAGCTATTCGACTTTACAAGATGTGCCAAAGGGGAGACTCAGGAAATTACCCAGTAGTTAGCATCAATACCAGGGAAGGAAAAGAACAAGTCATAACAGGATCGATCAAGAAGTACTTAGGCAAGAACAAATTAACGAACCAGAAGCAGCATGAACTCATACAGAAAGACTGGGGAACACAAACCAATTGGAAAGTATAAATACAAGTGCCGGAGCCAGAGAAACCCAAGTTTGGTAATTTTGTGCTATAGCGGTAATCCTGTGAAAAAGTATAGGTTAAAGTCATCACATGAGAGTAAAAATAAAATTAGCTTTTGAGTGGAAGCTGCGGTCTTTTGGAAAACCTTGCTGTTCTAAAGACCGTTTTTAACCCAATCGATGCTTCCTGCACTGGACTCCACACAGCACATAATGAGGGAGAGAGAATTAGCCCACCACCTACCAACATGCTCACAGCTTACTAAGAAAGCAATTGGAAAGCCAGCCAAAGATGGGCAATTTGTGAAGGCTATCTCTGGGAGCAAATCAAGGAGGAAAGCTAATAGAGATTAAGTTCTAAAAGGAGGCAAACTCTTAGCAATCCAAGGCCCTCAGGTTGCTGTATTACTTTTTACTTTCTTCACATTTATCTTATTTTATTTGAAATTTCACACATGAGTACTATATTTATATTGTTCACAGCCTCCTTAGATCATCCTCCAACTCCTCCTATGTGAGCGCATGCACGTCCATTTAGTGT
>JADRCD010237770.1:4822-15965 GCA_019843815.1 Montemys delectorum | reverse complement strand
CACAAACCAATTGGAAAGTATAAATACAAGTGCCGGAGCCAGAGAAACCCAAGTTTGGTAATTTTGTGCTATAGCGGTAATCCTGTGAAAAAGTATAGGTTAAAGTCATCACATGAGAGTAAAAATAAAATTAGCTTTTGAGTGGAAGCTGCGGTCTTTTGGAAAACCTTGCTGTTCTAAAGATCGTTTTTAACCCAATCGATGCTTCCTGCACTGGACTCCACACAGCACATAATGAGGGAGAGAGAATTAGCCCACCACCTACCAACATGCTCACAGCTTACTAAGAAAGCAATTGGAAAGCCAGCCAAAGATGGGCAATTTGTGAAGGCTATCTCTGGGAGCAAATCAAGGAGGAAAGCTAATAGAGATTAAGTTCTAAAAGGAGGCAAACTCTTAGCAATCCAAGGCCCTCAGGTTGCTGTATTACTTTTTACTTTCTTCACATTTATCTTATTTTATTTGAAATTTCACACATGAGTACTATATTTATATTGTTCACAGCCTCCTTAGATCATCCTCCAACTCCTCCTATGTGAGCGCATGCACGTCCATTTAGTGTTGCTTGCTGCATATGTCTTTGGGCTCACCACTTGGGTTTATTAAACCCATCCTTAGAGTCGACAGTCCCTTTCTCAGCAGCCATTACTTGCCATTAACTCTTCATCTAAGGGTGGGTCACTTTCCCAGAGCAGCTTAATTCTCAACTGTACCGTAAAAACCTATCCTTATATCTCATCTCTCATGAAGAAAAGAAAGGTTTTTTTTTTGTTTTGCAGAGACCACTGTATAAAACCATTTTTAACTTAAAAATAACTTATTTATATGTGAGGACTCATAATGGAAATGATGATTGATGAAATGGAAAATATTTAGACTGTAGAGTTGAGAGGAAGATCCCAAGTGGACCAGAAGAAGATGATGGTGATTGGACTTTGTGCACCAGGAGCTTTCCCTAGCCCAGTGGAGCTCAGGTCAGTTCTCAGCATCTCTGCTCTAACAAGATGTGCTCTGTGGCTGTTCATCAAGGAGCCTATATGGATCGTCAAACACATAGATTAGCAGGGATATGTGTGTGTCCTGGCTAAATGACAGCCATCATGCTGATATGAATAAACTGGTTTCCAGGAAAGATGGGGCCACTCTACAAAATTGAGCTGACAGAAGACACACCTTAGAAAATGCTTGGATTGTACAGTAAAGTCATGATGGAAGTGTCATTAAAACTGGCACTTCCTAGTCTCCTTAATTTTTCTTAAAAACTCAAGTAGAATTAGGCGAATGTCATTCAACTATAGGAAAAATTAAACCTGAAAGTGTGCGGATTTCTTTACCTGGGTGAAATTATGCATACTTGATCAACAGCAGTGAAATTCCTAATTAATATCTGTGAATGAAGGAAGAAAGGTAGGTAGGAAGGCAGGAAGGAGGTAAGGATGGAAGGAAGGAAGATTTGAACTAATAAACCTATCTAATATTTGTTGATCTTAATTACAGTCAGTCACAATTACCTCTGTTTTACCCATGTTTATTCGTCTGATCCTCATTTGCATTGAGTTAAGCTCTATTATAACAGACATTTGCTGATGACTAAACTGAAGCAGTTTGAACAACTTGGCCAACTCAAACAACTAGTAAATGGGATGCTGAAAACCCTTATTATAAGTGTGTTGTAAAGAAGTTTCCTCCAAAGCTAAAAGTCTTCCATCTTGGAGGGGAACTTTCTTAGCCATAGAATGAAAGTGAAGAACCAGGGTATTTTAGGATAGGATGATTAAAGGAGATGAGACAACAAAAGAATGTTCTAGGACTATGAACCTCACCCTTTCTAATTCTGAGACCCTTTAAAACAGTTACTCATGTTGTGGGGACCCCCCCACCACAAAATTATTTTGTTGCTATTTCACAACTGTACTTTTGTTACTGTTATGAATGTTAATGTAACTGTCTGATATACAGATGGTCTTAGGTGATCCCTTTGAAATGGTCACTTGACCACTGGGGGTTGCAACCCACAAGTTGTGAACCAATGTTCTAGGGGATGGTGCAACACTCCACTGTGCGGGGGGAAGTCTCCATTAAGACAGAAAGCAAACAACTCAAAATAGTTTTGGGAATCTCTGAAACTGATTGAATTTACTAAGCCACTCCCTCTCTCCCTGAGAGTATATGAGTGAAGACTGCATGCCATTCTTAGATTAGACAAGTGGAGACTTTGACACAAACACAGCCTCCTGGAAGAAGTAGACAACAGCCAAGCAGCCTGAAAGCAGTAGACCAGACAAGTTGTCAAGAAGAAGGAGAGGAGGAGAAGGAGGAGGAGGAGGAGGAGGAGGAGGAGGAAGAGGAAGAATAAGAAGGAGGAGAAGGAGGAGAAGGAGAAGAGACCAGTTGAGCTGCCTAAAAGAGACTCTGACCAACTGCTTCAACTGGAAAGGGTACTCTACAACATTCTGTGGCTCTGCAATGTGTTCCATGTCCCCTCATGGGCAATCTGTCACTGATGCTAGGGTAGGCTTTCATGATACAGCTGTCTTTGAGTCATTTTTGCTTGTGTAGTAACCTCTTACCTATATTTTGTGTAAGTAATCACAATAAAACTCATTGCTTCACCTAGCTGCAGTTTGGTGGTATACACACTTTGATCCATCATTGGCTCCCTGTATGGGGTGAGTAGACATTTGTTCATGTCTCTCTAAGAAAAGTCTCTCTTACAACCAAGAGCCAGGAAGCATCTGTTGTCAACTGGTTTATCCAAGCTCCATTGGTGGGTCTTTAAGTGAATGTCAGGTCTCCCTGGATTCCTAGTTAATACCTTATCCACAAAACTATGCTATCTTTTTATCTTCAAAAACAGGCATAAAGTTCAAAGGAGAAAGTAGTAACTACTGCTAGATAGGAAAAGAAACTTTGATCTCAAGTTTTGAGGATAGATTAAGTTTTCAAATAGTAAAGGTCAGAAGTAGGGTAGTCTAAACAATGGGTCAAATAGAATAAAGATTAAAGTAGAAAATTGGGAAAATGTGTAAAGCCAGGAAAGGGTAAGAGAAAATGAAGTAAAAGGAAGCCTTTGAGAGTTGAGAGTCAGCAGTGGTCTTTCCTAGCATTAGGCCTTGCATGCTACAATACCAAGTGGCTAGGCAAGAAAGCTTACTGGTAGAGTAATGGCATTGTTACATAGGTAACCAACTGATTTCTGATTGGCTCTGAGGCTTACTCCCTACAAGGAAGTTAAGGCCCGGGAATGGGAAGACACTAAAGTGAGCCTACTACTTTTGTTTTTCTAAATTAACATGTCATACTGCCTCATAAATATCTGTTTGTACAACATAGACTAGTGATGTTCTCAGCCTTGGTCAAAGTAACTTCTCTTTGCAGCAAATGACTGTTAATTCATATATTGTGGCTGGGTAACAGATTGAAAACAAGTAAATTTTGAATGATCAGTCTGAAATGGGACACCCATAAAACTCCCTTCAAGCCTCCGAGAATATCATGGAAGACAGGTCCAAAATAACACAAGGGCAGACAGTGGAGAGGAGGGCCGTGAAATGCTGTGGCTGCCTGGATAGGGCCATCACCAGACTGAGTCCAGAAACATTTAGTCATAGATGGGCCAGGGGATAATAGGGCCCTACCCTGCCCTGTAGAACCAATGGGAGTCAAGGGCTGTGAGGAAGAGGAAGTCACTGTCTTCAGGGATGTAGCTACTGGTGAGTTGCCTGTGCTTCAGCAAATAGCTTCACACCCATGCCCACAGGGTGGTCCTGCTTAATCCCAGTGGGCTACAAAGCAAACCAAAACAAAGCAAACAAACTGGTCAAAGAAAAAGTCAATAAGCAAGAGTGACAACTTGGGGGGCAGGGAGAGGGCCTGTGGAAGAGAAGGATGACAAGCTGTGGGGAGGCACAAGCATGACCGCAACGCATTATGTACACATATGAAATTAAGAAAAATAATTCATTTTAAAAGATAACATGTTCCTGTACGACTTTTGAGAGAGAATCTTTATCTTACTTAGCTAAGCGGAGGTAAGACACAACTCGGTGAATTTGGGCCTTAAAAAAAAAAAAAATCTAGAACTTGCTTAGAGACATACAGATGCATTTTGAGGTTTAATAATGATAATTATTTTCCTATTCATGATAATTATATTTTCCATTTTGCAAAGTACCTGGAACGATAACTCATCTCTATGCTTTTAGCTTAAAGAAAGAGAAAATAATTTAGGTAAGATACTACTGCTAAATGATTAACAAGCTTATCTCTAGAGGTACAGTTAGCTCAGTGGAAATGAGATCGACAGGAAATAAAACCACAAACACTGAAACTTTATCCTGCCTCGAGTGCCTTAGGAGTCCAAATAAAAAGTAAAAACTGTTGCACGAAAGTGTTTTTCTATGTGCCTGTTATGTAGAACTTAAACGTCACACAAAAGAGTTCCAGGGCCACTGATGGATGGTTTGTCTCTGTTTTAGATAGTTTCCTGGCTTTTGTTTACAGATAATTAGCTTACTTAGAAAGAAATTTTATAATGATAATAGTAATAAAGATGCAGGAAGGAATCATTATATTAATAAAAATATGTAAAGTTTATAAATATAAAGTAAATTTTTGATAAAAGTGTTAAAGAATAGGAAACTGCTTTTACGTTTTTTTTTTTTTTTTTTTTTTTTTTTTTTTTTTTTTTGTACAGAGGGTTTTGTCGTGAAATAGAAGATTATTCCAAGATAGAAAGATGAAAGAGAACAAAACTGATGGTTGGGAGTGCCAAACTTACAGAAAGAAGGCATGGTTATAGCTAAATTAGCTGTAATATAAAAGTCATTAAAATGTTAAGGTCACTGGGCAGTGGTGGCACATGCCTTTGATCTCAGCCCTTGGGAGGCAGAGGAATTGGATCTCAGAGTTCAAGGCCAGCGTGGTCTACAGAGTGAGCTCCTGGACAGCCAGAGCTACACAGAGAAATCCTGTCTTGAAAAAACAAAAGACAAACCAACAAACAAAAATGTTAAGGTCAAAATTAAATACCTAGAGCTGAAACTGAAGCTCAGTTCTTTATTCACAGCAAAAGGTTTTCCTCTATGTTGATCTGTTCTTAGGACTGTTTATCAAGATCTGATGCAGAAAACAAGAATTTTGTTTCATCCTTTTGCTAAGTGAGGCATTTAACTCTGTCTCTCTCTAACTGCTAAGCTTATGCTTTCTTGTTAGATAAAATGTCCACTTGCTCAGTGGCCTACACAGTAGCAAAAGTTCTATTAAAACACATTTGTATTTGGGGGCATTACTGGTGAACTCCACAATGACAGAAGATTTATCTTAATGGCACAATTCAAATTTGTGTTATTAGACAACACCAATAACTTTTCGAAATTAGCCCAAACTTAGGCTTTATCTAAGATCCACCCCTTTTGGAAACATCACCATCCTTTATAACGTAATTTCCTGGAGTGCTATAAAAAGTTTAGTGAAAGCCATCTGAACAGTATATATTATAGGGAGACAAAGACACTTTAAGTATGAAAAACAAAAATCAGAGATGGTGCAGTCCTTCTCTGGAGATGGAGAAATCCAGGTGAGGAAAAAGAGCCTTCCAGGCACTTCCAGCCAGCTCCTGTGCTGCAAAACTTCAGGATATAACCTCCTGAATTTCTATTTCTCACATCAAGCTTGTTCCAACTTCTTCTGTGAACCCATCCACGTAGACTTCAGAAGTGCTGGGAGATAGCCTCCTTCAGCTGCGCTGGGAACTGATTACCATGAGGGGCTAGAAATCTCCCCCACTTCCACGTTTCTTAATTCTTGTGCTTAATTTTTTATTGTGTTGATTCTGTGTGTATTCATGAGTAGGTATGTGTATGTACATGTGTGTGTGTGAGTACATGTAGTGTGTGTGTGTGTGTGTGTGTGTGTGTGTGTGTGTGTGTGTGTGTAACCCTCTGAGTCCATCTAGCATTGCTAGCATTGCTAGTTTGCTTAGGGCTGACCTATCAGGGAGCTCAACCCTGGAGAAAACTGCTTCTCTTCTCTCCATAGCCACTGAACTCTTCATTGGAGGTAGGAGCTTCTGGAATCTCCCCATGTATATTGACATGTTAATTGGATTTGTCATTATGCAGGTCTGATTTAGGGCTATCCTGCATCTCTGCAGTAACCTCCATCTGCTGAAAATGGAGATTCTTTGATGAGGAGTAAGAGCTACACTCATCTGTGGGATAAGCTTACAGATTTATAATACACTTAGGAACTGTAGTGATATAGAACAATGACAATAGTAGGTGCTCCACTTGGGTCTGTGACGTCTCCAGCCACCAGTAGTTGGCTAGGCACAGTAGCAGGCATGAATTTCCTCCTCTGGCATGGGCCCTAAATTGAATTAGGCAGCTGTTGGTTACTCCAAGATAAAAGTGCCACTATTACACCACTGGGGATATCTGGCCAGTCCAGCCAGTGTGGTTCATAGGTTTTCCAGTCTCTTCCTTGGTAGCCTGCCAATCACCTTCTGAGATTATCAGAGCAAGTCCTTAGGCTCACAGGCCAGTTCCAACTCCTATGTCCAACATGTGTGGTATATTCAGAAACAGGGTCTTACATTTGAGTTCTGGAGGACAACTAAAGGCGTTGTCAACAGTCCATATTATTTTGGAAAACTCTGACTAACAGCTTTAAAGATTTCCCATGGTTAACACTGGAGTTGTGGCAAGACAATAAATATGGCTCTTGTGAAAATCATTGTCACCTCATATGGCATAACTTAGTTAAATGTATACACACACACACACACACACACATACACACACACACACTCACACACACAAGCACACATATTTTAAAGTTCACAAAATAATATATTGCTTTATGCCTTTTCAAACATTCTTCCTGTTATTTCTTTCTCTTTCTTCCTCTCTCTATGCATTACCCTTCCTACTGTCCAGTATAGGTCGCCCCCATTTTCTCCATTATGCAGCACAGGTCTCCTCCCACCCACTCTCTAGGGTTTCTCCTCTCCTCTGCCCATGATTTCCTTCTGTATCCTGGTTTCTTAGGATACTTCAGGTTACGTTTGGATTGCCTTACTCAGTGTAATACTTTCTAGTTCCATCCAGTTATCTACAAATTTCATGGTTATTTTATTTTCCTTTTTTAGAGTTGGGTGGTGCTCCATTGTGTCTATGAACCACATTCCCATCATCTATTCATTAGTTGAAGGACATTTAGGTTATTTCCATTTCCCAGCTCTAATGAATAGAATGGCTATGAACATGGGTGAGCAAGTACAATGGCGTGGATATAGGTCCCTTGGGATTATGACAAGGAGCATTGTAGCCGGGTCATATGGCAGATGGACTTCTAGTTTTGAGAATTTTCCACACTGATTTTCATATTGGCTGCATCAGTTCGCACTCTGACTGAAAGGGAATGAAATTTCTCTTTTTTCCTGTATCCTCAATAACATTTGCCACCAGCTGTTTCTTGATCTTCATTGTTCTAACTAGGGAAAGATGGAATCTTTTTTTTTTTTTTTTTTTGGTTTTTCGAGACAGGGTTTCTCTGTATAGCCCTGGCTGTCCTGGAACTCATTCTGTAGCCCAGGCTGGCCTCGAACTCAGAAATGTGCCTGCCTCTGCCTCCCAAGTGCTGGGATTAAAGGCGTGTGCCACCACCACCCGGCTGAAAGATGGAATCTTAACTAGTTTAATTTTCATTTCTCTGATGGCTAAGGATGTTGAACGTTTTATAATGTATTTCTTAGCCCTTGCTATTTCTTCTTTAGAGGACTCTGTTCATATCTAGAGGTCATTTTAAAATCGTGTTTTCTTGGTTCTGTTTTTTGAGTTATTTATATATTTTGGAAATTAATCCTATAATTTAATAATTTTATATATTGTATGTTAATATTATGTTATGTCATATGTCATGTGTCAAATGTAATAGATTATATATTATATGTTATGTTAATATTATGTTATGCCATGTCATGTGTCAAATGTAATAGATTATATATTATATGTTATAGTTACATGTCACATGTCAAATGTCATGTTATGTATTATATGTAATTAATATGTATGTTATAATATGTGTAATTAATATGTATGTTATGTGTTATATATAATTTACATGTATATAACATATATGATTAAATAACATATATTTTGGAAATTAATGCATAGCTAGAAAAAGAGTCTCTCTTACCCTGTGGGCTTCCACCTCCCTCAGTTGGCTGTTTCTGTTTCTCTCCCCATGCAGAAGACCTTTAGTTTCTGTGGGGTCTCATTTTTCAGTTGCTGGCTGTAGTTTTGGAGGGGACAGAATCCAGGAAGCCCATTCCTGAGCTTGTCTCTTGTATGGCACTGTTCTCTGCTTCTGTTCTCTTCCAGCAGAGTCGTTTTTCCAGGTTTCATAACAGAAGACCACCGTCACTTTTAAAAACTTGAGTTTATATCTTTGCAAAGATTCAACCAATGTGCCTGTGACTTCTCACAACATCAGAATTTATTGGATAACAATAAATTTACAAGGACTATTGACTTTGGAAGAATCCATTTGCTAAGTAGTCCCTAATTCCTTGATAACCTGACAGGGCAAAGGCAGAAACACAGACTCTTTTATTCCAATCTTACCGGTGAACATTAACTTTCAGATTATGCCCTATGCAACACACACACACACACACACACACACACACACACACAATCTATACAGACACACGTGTATGTAATTTACATATTGGCCACATAAGATTGAAGAGTCTCTAACAGGGCTCAGGGAATTGCAAAGAGGCTTGTGAAGCAGGCAGGGTCGCTAAAGGTGTCAAAAAAGGACCTCCACAGGCTCCACCCTCTGTTGCTGGAGGTCTGCTGCTGAGAATCAGAGAGAGGCTTTAGCGGCCAAGTGCAGGACTCCTCCCAGAAGGCAGTTCCACAGCAGGTGGAGACAGACCAGTGGGCAGGGGTATCACTTCCCACGGAACAGCCACATCCCAGCAGGGACTGAGCTAAGTCGAAGCCCCTGGGAGGGTTGGGCATTCTCTGCTGCCCATGGGGTGGTGGTAAGGTAAGGGCTTCTTACTGCTGAAGCTTTAGGGCTTCTCCTCTTCATGGGGCTCAGGTCAGAGAGCGGCACCCTCTCCCAGTCATTCGAGTCCAGTGTGCCGTCATTCCTGGTTTCCCTGTTTTGATATTAACATCAGTGTGTGTGGCTATAGCCCCCCACCTTACTTTGATTTTTTTTTTTAATAGCGGGGGCCCTTTCTGCTTTAAGGAATAAGTTGTTAATCTGTCTGTGCCTTGTGGCTGGTGCCAGGCAGATGGTGTTTATGTGCCCATCAAGGTGTGAATTCTACTTCTGCATTTTCACTTTAAAGGGAGCCAATGGTGCTTGTAAAATACATAGTCTTTGCGATGTGAAAGCCATTAGTTTGCACAGTGTGGAGTAACTCAAAGCAGGGCCCATCCTGATCTCAGTATCTTTATTTTTCCACTGGATTTGAATTGCTAGTGAGGGAAGCTGTTAGTTTGAAAGTGGGCTTGTACTGTGTTGCCTGAGTTTGGTATCAGAGTAATTCTGGCCTTGTGATGCACTGGGAAATGTATTTCCCTTTTTCTTTTTCTTTCTTTCTTTCTTTCTTTCTTTCTTTCTTTCTTTCTCTCTTTCTAAATTAGAATTGAGTTCATTATGTTTTCTAATATTTTGTGGTATTTTGTTTTGGCAGTCTGTCTTTATTTTTAAATAGATGCAGCTTGAGCCACGTGTAAACTAGGAGGAACTGATAATCTTTTATTTTACAACTCTGAAATTAATCCATGCCATCTGTAATCCACAACACAGGCGTCAAATTTTGAGTCAGCCACAGCAAAGAAAGGGAGTTCCCTAATTCATCCTTAAAAGTTTTCCAAGAATTTTTTTTTCTTTCTAAGTGGAGCATTTATCTTGGAGTCAGTTCATGTGGCCTTATGCCCACCTCCCTTCATCTTCAACACTTCAGGCTGGGATGAGGGATTGAGCGATTCAGGACCAGCTGAGCTTGGATCTGGAAGGCGACACCGGGTGACTGGCAGCAGGGAATGGCACTGTCAGAAACTGGAGAGGAAGAGAGAGGGTTGGGCAGAGGGTCTCGGGGCGGGGCGGGGGAGGAGTGCAAAGCTGAGCCTCAGGGTTGGAACCTGTGGAGCAGCGACGCCCCCTAGGCTATAAATAAGGAAGTGTCTCCCTGCTGATTAGGCAGTTGGGAGGGACTGGATGATGCTGTCCGGCCAGAGAGGACTCGGGGCTTGAGTCCTGATCCACGGATCGCAGAGGTGGCCGAGGCCGGTACCAGCGCTGCGGCTTTCCCAGCTCTGCTGCTCTCTCGGGTAAGTCCCAGCCCAGGCGTCCCGCCAGCGTGGTGATCAGGGGCGGGAGGGATCGGGATCGGTTTCTTGTCACCACATCTGATTCCAGAGTACTGGGCACGGAGGACCCGGGGGACCCAGGGGAGCGAGCTCACTCCTGGCCAGCGGAATGAGCCTGGAGCGGGCTGCCCTTCTCCGGATCAGGTGGGAGGAAAGTGCGCTCGTTTGCAGCGTGGTCCAAAATGTGGTCACGATGTTTTGATCAAACTCTTTCAGTGCAGGCTAGAAATCTACAGAAATGGGAGGCAAGCAAGCCAGGTTTTCCTCCGTGCTTTTAAACAACTGTGGTATTTTAGCTGTGACCTGAATTTAACCGTGGCCTGTTGACCGTGGGGCCAACCATTTGAAGTTGTGTTACTTTGAGCTTAAATTAAGATTGTCCCCAGCTTCACCTCTTTGTTTGCCAATGACCCCGCACTGCCTTCTCTCCTTCCTTTCGGTAGGTGGGCTAAACTCCATCACCACAGGTGTTCCTGGACACTCTTTGATTCCTCAGTCAGAAGTAGGGAGAAGCTGGTGGCTTGCCCCTTAGCAGGCCGACTTGGCCTGTAGTCCCCACAGGATTTCAGTGGTCTCAATTCAGTACTGAACCGAGCGCAGGGCTCACTCCTATCCCTCAGAAACGTTTAGCCCAGTGTCTCTACAACCTCAGGTTGTAGTGGTCTCCAGAAAATTTAAGCCATTCCTAAACCTGAGGCTTCACCTGCCCCCTCCCCCTGTCTTTGGTCACATAGGAGAATAGGCTA
>JADRCD010237769.1:0-21049 GCA_019843815.1 Montemys delectorum | reverse complement strand
CCCACAACTGAACTCCAAATAAATTCCACAGCTCCAGGATGGGACCATACAAATTTTTGAATTTATGGACAAAGTCTTGACCTAAGATTTCAGGGTTCCTTCAGGTTCTTTACTGTGCCTCCCTGCAGGAGCTGGGAAAGTAGTAAGGTATGAAGGCTCATAACTGTAATCTCAGCACTTTAGAGGAGAAGGTAAGAGGATGACTGTGAGTTCAAGGCCAGCCCGGGGTACCCAGTGAGGGCTTAAAGAAGGAAAAGAGGAGAAGGAGAAAGAAGGAGAGGAGAAGGAGAAAGAAGGAGAGGAGGAAGAGACAGAAACCGAAAACAACATTATCTCCCTCAGGCTAATAGCGCTCTTCTTTCCTCTTCTCAGAACATTTATAGCATCTCTGCTACATGAAGCTGTACGAGTGTTTTCTTGCAGAGCCAGGCAGGTCTTGGTGCCTAGGCTGTGTCTCTCAGACATAACCCAGTCCAAAACACAAATATCAATTGAAATACATAATGCCTATTGCCAAAATTGTCAGACACGTGTTCGTACTATGAAGCTGAATGGCCCTAGAGTCTTTCTGGCTCTCAGTCATGTCATTGGTCCATCTCAACACCTATGTTATATACAAGTCTTCACTCTTCTAAAAATCCCACAGGCTGTAAGAGAACAGCCTAGAAACCGCCAGCCTGAGCAGACCTGTGCCAGCTGCTTTTTGTGTTTATTCATTGACTCAACCCCACAGGCCAGCGCTTGCAGGTAGGCCTCGCTGCTGCATAGGTGAGAAAATTAAGGTTCTGAGAGGGGAAGTGACTTGACTAAGGCCACATGGCAGAAACCTGGTAGCCTCAAACCACAGTGGCCCATTTGACAACTCCCTCCCCCATCCTACTCCACTTTGTCAGGCTGGCAGAGAGGCTGTGTGTTGCAGGATTGTCCCTGTCCAATTACATTAGGGCAACAGGAGTCCTGTGATTGGACAGGGAAAAGGGAAGCAGAGCTAAGAGTTGCAGAGACAGAGAACTTCTGGGAGAAGAAAGAGGAAGGCAAAATGGAGGTGGACATGAAGGATCATGGCTTTAACCAGCCACAGGTAGTTATGATATCGTAAGGTTAGAATAATTGGAAATGAAGCTTTTACCATTATCTATTGGTTCAGAAATCGTTGTATTGGCATCTTGTAAATTTTGTGATTTTATTGATACATAAATCTGATTGGTTAATTATAAGGTTCAAGAGTTTTGATTTACTTGGTTGATGTGTGGTGTGGCTGCTGACTGTGGGGTGGATAGTCACTGCGGGAAGCTTGCCAGTCTGGCCTCACTAGGGAGTTGACAGGTTGAGAGAAGCTGACGGCAGAGAGAGGGGCTGGCAGCAGCGATCCGAAAGGGAACTTGGGGGTGGGGGTGGGGTCTGGCCCCACCAGAGAGTTGGCAGGCAGAGAGACCACAGGAGTTGAGCTCACCTGACTGGAGCCCTGTGGCCCGCTGTTGCCAGCACTAGCGCAGGAACGTGCCCGCTCACTTCTTTAGTATTTCCTCAAACAGCTGTATGTCTGTGTATGTACATGTATTGACATATGTGTTTACATGTGGATTCAATGTCTTCTCAGGTTCGCCGCTTCCCTTCCCTTCAGCTGACAGGTAGATTGGCTGTAGGAGCCAGGGCTGCTTGAGTGATACCTCACATTCCCTGTGCATTCTGGGAGTTCAGAGGAGTGAAGAGTTTGCTGTGTCTTCCAGAGTATACATCTGCTTTGCTCTCTCACCTGGACTAAGGAAACTGGGGTTGTAGGAAACATTCCATCTCTCTAAGTACTGTCGTCTGTCAGGATTATGTAGATGACCGTCACAGCTGCTCTGAGGCCGTGTGTGCGACTAATGGCATTGTCATATCCAGCAAATGCTGCGTCCCTGCAGGTGTCCACTACCTCGGGCCCCCGTGATCTTCTCAGCCCTTCTTCCACAGTGATCTCTGAGCCTTGGGAGGGCGTGCGTGTGATACGTGGTGCCCATTTAGAACCGAGCGGTCCACATCCTCTTAGGACTGCCCACTGACCAAGTCAGAGTCTCTAGATTAACCATCATCCACTACAAGCAGCGGCTTCTCTGCGGAGGCTAAAGATATACATCTGGGTATAAAGGTTAAGAACAATTTATTATCATCTCCATTTAGCAAATAATAGTATTAGGCTCTTCCTTGGAGCTTATCCCATAGCCAGTAATGGGGTTTTGGACCAGTTAGTAATAGCGAGTAAAAGTTCTGCCCTCTGGAATGGGCTTCAAATCTAATCAGAAAGTGGTTGGTTACTTCCACAATAGTTGGATCATTGTAGCACTAGTGGGCATGTCTTGCCTGTCCAGCCATTAATCTAAGTCACAGAATTCACTGGGTAGAACGGCTGACGGCTCTTTTACTCCATCAGCATGCACAGGGCGTGCCGACACTATGAGGAAAGACGGTGGTTTCTGGTCCGTGTCCTATAACGCGTGGAGTGTCTTGAGCAGTAAGATCTTTCCACAGATTTCTGAAGGGGGTCCAAGAACATCAGTCTCTATAGAAGACGTCAGGCTGGATGATTCCTGAGACACTGTGGTAAAAACTAAGTAAATCTCGATAAGCACCACAGTTCTGTGCATGATATGTTGTCCACAGTAGGTTGACGGGCCCTCTGTTCTCATCAGGAAATAAACTGATGAAAATCTCCCTCCTCCCTCTGCATAAACAATAGGATGGAACCAGAGAATGGAACATACAGGGGTGAGCAGCCCTATGAGTCATTCACTCAGGGAAAATACATGCCACTTATACTCATATTCCATTAGCCAAGAGCATCCCATGACTGCTCTTCATCAAAAGGGTAGAGAAACTGAATCTTCAAGAGCATCCTGTCAATGACTTGCTACAGACTACAAGTTCTCACATCCCATTCCTGTGCTGACATAAACACATGGGATCAGGCTGCAGAGATGGCTCAGAAGAGCACTGACTGTTCTTCCGAAGGTCCTGAGTTCAAATCCCGGCAACCATATGGTGGCTCACAGCCATCTGTAATGAGATCTGATGCCCTCTTCTAGTGTGTCTAAAGACAGCTACAGTGTACTTACATATAATAATAAATAAATCTTTGGGCCAGAGCGAGCAGGGCTAGAGTAAGCAGAGGTCCTGAGTTCAATTCCCAGCAATGACGTGATGACTCACAACCATCTGTACAACTACAGTGTACTCATATACATTAAATAAATAAATCTTTTTTAAAAAATGTGGGATCTTTGGGAAAGGGATGATGTCACAATGAGCACTTCTCTAGTGGGTAGGAAGCAGAAGCCGGATCTTTTCAACCTTCTCACCTTCCGTGAGATCCCAGTGATGCTCCATCTTTCCCAGCAACACCAGACAACTGGATGTATCATGCTTGCCTGCTACAGAAGCCTGCCTGCCACCAGATGGGGTCATGGGCTTTCAGAGAGGTGGCCATATTGTCCATTCTTTAGAACGTACCTACAGGCTGGGCATTGTCCGAACCACAGAAATCCATTGCTTGTGGTTATGCAGGCCCCAGGCTAGAAGCCAGCTCATGGTGAAGGGTTCACAATTTAATGGGGAGACCTATGTGAGTGTCACAGGCCTTGGTGGCAGTTGGCTTGGGTATTAATCTTGAGTCTACTAACAGGTTGTACAACCTTTGCTTAATTGGGTCACCCCTCAGGGCCTCTTGTAAGTGGTAATAACAACAACAACAATAATAATAATTCTTCACAGCATTGTCATGAAGATTGACTGGTGATGAGCTCAGGATTTAATCAGTTCAGCGCTAAGTGATCCTTAGTCCTTAGTAAGTGCTAATTAACTGCTGGCTGTTAATATCATTAAATAATTATACATGTAACTACCTAATTACGATCTTAAGAATGGCCAAAGGAGGCAAAGGAGAATAGAGTGAGTTCTAAAAATAGCTAACAGATCTACTTAAGAATCAGGGGAGTCTCTGGGAGGCTGGCTGGGAGGTATGGAGGGAGAGAGAGTTAATAAGGATGGAGATGAGCTAAGACGCTGCAGCCTGGGAGACCTGGGTGCTGGGTAGATGTGCAGTGAATCTACAGTCGCGAAAACCCAAAAGGGAAATCAAAGACACCTGGGTCTCCATGTTGCTAGTCTCTGACAGTAGGAAAAATGTCTTCAACTTGTCAAAGGATTTGTTTCTCTTCCACACTAACACTGTAGCAACCAGTTCTGCCAACTTTACAAAGACATTGATCAATTCAAAGCCAAACAGCTTCACCTGCCATTTGGAGATGGCTCTCCTTGCCACTCACTACTGACTCTGCCCTTAACAAATCTGGCAAAGCCCTGGTGAGTCAGGGCAGTTGGCATCACGCTGTGTAATATGAATGAGGAAGTGCAGGGAAGCAGTGGTGCAGAACTGGGCTATCTCACTCTGAGACCCAGCAGAGGCAACGGGAAGATCCTGAGAGAACCTACATGCTTTGGACCACACTCACCTCCATTCCCTGTTTTGGCGTCACTAGGACTTTTCACAGGTCCCTGATAGCAAGAGGCTTCGACTGGTTACCTAGGAGGAGTGTGGGGTCGGGGTTGGAGGGTATGCGTGGGGTGTGTGGGGTGAGCAGTCACCATCCTCCAATGAGGACCTGGGGAAGAAAGCCAAATGCATGGTCTGCATAGTCAGACATAACCTTCATCCCGCTGACAAATGGCAGTCTTGAAGTCCTCTGCAGAGCCTTTCCTGTGCTTTTAAATTTCCCCCATTTCACGTATGCAATTATACGTACGGGTTCCTTAGACTACAATAAAGAGGGAAGGAGAGGAGGAAGAAGGGTGAGACGTAGAAAATAAGAGAAGGGTTGAGAGGAAGGGGGAAGAAAAACGAAAAGAGGAAAGGAGGGGAAAAAGAAGAGAGGAACTGGGGGTGGGGGAAGAAGTGGGCATGAGGGAAGAGGAAGGCAGGCCCAGCTGTAGCTCTGTGCCCTTCTCTGGCATCCCTGCCCATCCCAAGGCTGGTAATCCCTCTTCCTGTGAATGGCTGAGATACATGCATGAGTCTCAGCAGGCTTTACTCATGAATAGACTGTAACTTAGTTAACGAGAGTTTTATTTTGAATTTTCAGATTCTTTCCAAGATTTTCCTATAAGAAATAATGCTGAGGTGGCTGGAGAAGTGGTACATGGTTAAGAGTACCGCTTGGTCTTACAGATGATCCAGAATCCCAGAACCCACATGGGAACCACAGCTGTCTGTAATTTCAGTCCCTGGGAAGCCAGGGTCTCTTTCTGACTTCCAAGGCACCAGGCCCACCTGTCCTATATATACATACATGCAAATACTCATATACATAAAATAACAAATAAATAACCCCCAATTAGGAATTAATGCTGAGAAGCAAAGCAAAGTATTAGGGTTTGGGGGTTTGGCAACACATCGATTGTCATCTTATGTCATTCATGATCATGTCCTGATCAACGGGCTTGGTATCACCCCAAGAGGACACTCTGAGAGTAGGAAGGACAAAATGTAAAATGTCCTATGTATAAAGCACAGGTGCAAATTTTAAAGGACATGCACATTATATTTGTGAGCTTACAGTTTATAGAGGATTGGAGATTTAAAAAAAAAAAAAAAGTGCCAAGTGCTCAGATGGAAGGTGATGAGTATACAAATCCGTGCTGTGAGGATGTAGTCCCCTCTGTCTAGAGCTGTTCTCTTCTGGAACAGCTGTACTTTCTACCCTCCAAACCTAGATCCAGAAGAGGCAGATCCTGACTAAGCTGGGCACAATATAACTTTTGTCCTCTTTCAACGGTGCGGGATTGGTGAGTCTACATGATTTAAAAGGGCCTCCATTCCCTGGGCTCATTTGATCCTGGTTAGGCTCCTCTGACTGGCGCTGATGCTCTGAGGACTATGAGCTCTCCAACAGCAGCCTAGCCCCAGTCCTCCTCCCGAGGAGTGTAATCACATCTGAACAAGCTCCAAAGCACTGCCTCACACTCAGGGCTAGAATGGGCATGCTCCCTGATAACTGAGACAACTCCATAAACAAGCAACGAAGGTGGTGGATTCACGCACATAATACCCTCATTAGTCCCTTTGAATTACGGTTGTGTTTTCCCATTTGGAATTTTTTTACTCACAGATGATGGAAGTCTTAATATGTCAATAAAACTACATCTGAAGAGATTCAGAGGGAGAGCTCAAAGCCCTTAATAAACACAAGCTCATTTATCCTCTCTCATCCCAAGAGACGGGCAGCTGCCTCATTAGCCCATTACACACAAGAGAAACTGAGACTAGCCAGGAGATAAAATGTTTGCAGGCATCATAGGAGCAAAGACTTTATTGGGACTTCTGTTGAGCACACTAAACCTGCCGGGGAGGGGAAGGAATGAGCACAGGAAGCAATCCTATTTGTGGTAGGCATTTGCTCATCATCATCCAGTGATTAACATCCCATCGGAAGGCTACCAAGCTCCTACAAGCCAGGCAGTTAACAATGCATGGGCACTGGAAGAGGTGTATAAAATGTCAAATGGGACAGGGACTTAGGCTTTTAGGAATATGGGCAGTGCTGGCCATTGTGACTCAGTGAGGTCTGGGACTCAGGAAGTGCCTGGTTCCAAGATCCCACCCCTTCCGGCTCCACGGAGGTTGGGGGGGAGGGGTGGGACGGGCAGGGGAAGCCTGCTCTTCCGGGTTAGTCTTACCATGGTTCTGTTGACTTTGCGTTTTTTGCTGTCGTTGGCTCATTCTAAAGTTTTTCATCAGCGCATGGAGAACCAGGGTAAAGGACACACAAAGGAAAGAAAACAGTGACTGCCAAGGTCTGGTGTAAGCTTTGACACAACTACAGGCAACACAGGCTTCAAGCACCTATGTAAACTGATCGTCTCCAGTTACTTGGTATTCATCTATAGAAGTTTTCAATTATGTATGACTAATTTTGGACAAACTCATTATTTAAAGCAATTTGTCTCCTGAGAGAGGCAACACCTTCCTCTTCCTGCAAGGTGGGTGGGGGAGAAGCGCCAGTCCCCATGTGCGGGCTTGACTTATTAAGCGGTCACAAGAGTTCAAAAGAGAAAAATAATGAACAGGTAAATCATCACACATAAAAAAAAAAAATCCTCCTCTATATTATCAAAATACAAATTAATTATAGATAAGATCAAACGAGTTCTCTTTAATAGATGGTCTTCCCAGAGAAGGTAATGAGCAAGGCGCCTGGCTGTGGGAAGGAAGTTAAAGGATGTGTAAAGAGATCCTTATTGGAGACGCAGCGCCTGCTCTCTCTCAAGTATTCTGGGACGTGCAAATACAGATTATTGTACTAGATGCTAGCTAGCTCTCCTGTGATCTCAGCCCCCTTCTTGGTACGGGGGGTGGGGAGGGGAAGGGTGGACACCACTTTCAATGCATTGATCGAATCTCCATCTTCCTGTGCAGTCATGGGGCAAGAAGCTGGCAGCCAACCATCTTGCCACCAGAGCCTGGCAAGGGTGTGAGCGCCACAGCCACGGTCTTCACGGGGCTTTCATTCTCCATCTTCCAAGAAGAGCCACTGCTGAAGTAAGCCAGGGAGTCAGCTCCCTTGGGTGGGTTCAAAAGAGGAGAGAGGGAGAGACTGGGGGTGGGGGGGGCGCCTCTCGTCCCCACCCCCGCCCCCAATCCTTTCTCGGCTGTACGTAATGTTAATATTCACATGACAGCAAACATTTTCAAAATAATAGTCCTATATACTTAAGGTTAATCAGAACGGGCGCCATCCAACTTGCCAAGGTAGCAATTTTCCTTCATTAAAGCCAAATCAAGAAAGAGAACTTGGAGATTCCTTAGGGCTAATTACAAGGTGTTAATAATAACAATATAATGGCACCAATTTTCCAGCTTTGCTCAAACCCATAATCTGCCTGAGTGCCTCACAGGATTGTCTGTGAGTTTATATAAAGCTAAGTGTTAGTCCAAAAAAACTGTTTTCAGTAATTTCATTTTTACATCATGTCTCTCCTGAGTGTTTATGATGGTGCGGTCATCGGTGGTAAAGAAGGGGTTCTTAGGAGGAAGATCAAGTAGCAACTTGACACTTACAGGGCTCTTCATTTCCCTTGAAGTACATCCTGGGAAGGGGAGTGAGTCCAAAGGCATGAACTCGGTGGCCTCCCGGTGCCCGGGAACTTAAGGGAGCGTAGACACAGATACATCCCTCCTGATGACACAGCCCATTCCTTCACCATGATCCAGTGACAAGAAAAAGAGCTGCTGAAGGGATAGCTGTATGCAATTAGTGAAGGGAGTTTGGGGCAGCCATCTTTGGACAAACAGGTGGCATGCCATGCGGTGCTTGCGCAAGGTGCCATGTCCAGCAAGTAGAGCCTGCAGATGGGAGCAATTTGTCTCTAAGAAGATCACGAGGGCTCGCCTTAATGGGCAGAAGGTCCTCTTTAATGACCAAGTCTCTGATAGAACAGTTACCCAAGACGGCTCTTCTCAGCATTTGAACTCACTCCATAATCCTTAATTCTCCTCCAGACTCAAAACCACAGTAGTCTGGGGATGGGGAGTGGGTGGCTCGAAGGGACGGGGCTTGCCCCACATGTGAAAGGCCCTGGGATCCATCAATGGCACCACAAAGACACAGGAGCAAAACAACAGGGGGGGAAAGGCTGGAAGCCCAGCTGATGTGGGCTGCTGTTTTATTCTTTCTATTTCTTTATTCATCTCAAAGCCCTCAAATGAATATACACTCATTTAGAAGAGACAGACTTTTTTTTTAAAAGGGCCAGACGCTCAGCATCTTACTCTTTCTCTTTCCACTGCCTAGGGGGGAATTCCTTCTCAGTTTTGGACAGGAAAGAACAAAATTGCCTGGTATTGCCTAGTTAGGGTCTGAAGCCAGTCTTTTACAACCAGTTTCTAAATCTAACCATAAAAGCTGCTGATGGAAACGCTGAAATGACTCGAACTCGTGTGGTTTCATTGACTTCGTAAGGATGCCCAGGAGACGAATCAAACCAAAGAAATGATAATTTGTCCTAATTGGGTTCGAACCACAGATAAACATGCACCATCTGGAGTTCTGCTCTTTGGGAACTGAGAGTCAGACAGCAGCATCCACACTGCTTGGGTGTGAGACTTTCCTCCCTGGGACAGGAGGTACAAGAGAAAGGGGCTGCTATAGCCTCACTGTCTTCTCTCCTAGCAAAACTAAGAGCCCTTCATGCTGAAGATCTCTGCACTCAGATGAGATCACTCCATCACTGGACACAATTTGACCATAAAACCCAGTGTCTGGAATGACCATAGAGGTCTACTTGTCTCACCATGCTTAAACAGACATGATCCAGCAAGAACAATGGGCTTACTAAGATCACAGTTAAGCCAGAAGCCATAGCACATGCTGTATGTAAAAGCACAGCGCTCAGAATTCTAGAGTAGGAGGGTTCAAAGCCAGCCTGAGCATTGTGCCAGAAAGTAAAGAAACTGAGTTAACATATATGAAGAAAGGGGTCAATTTCCCCTCTCCAGTTATAGAGTACCTTTCATTATTGACATGGCTTCTCAGATAAACACAAGGTTGAGAGGCCACACGAGGGTCTTAGAAGCAAAAGGTTGAGTAACCTATAGTCAGTGGCAGTCTCACAGAGTCGTGTGCACAGGTCTTCAGGACAGAAAATTCTAGTCTGTGGCATCCTCAGCTAAGTGCCTCTAGCAGCCATCTCCTGTCCAGCTTATTAGCAGAGCACTGATTTTGAGTACCATTATGCCCCTCCCCAGAGGATAAACCGTGAATGATCTAAACCTGGAGAGGACAAATGACTACCAATGTCTACCATATGCATGATCCAAGAGCCAAAGATCAAAAAGTAATTATAAACCACTAAAATGATACAAAAACTATATTGCCAGGCCCTCGGGTTTTATTAGTGCGTGATCAAGCTGTCTCACTTTTCTAGGCTATTAGAGGGTCCCCTGAACATGGAGGCTTCTGGCTCTCGAGGCAGAAATGCCTCCAGCAAAATGACAAGAGTTAGCCACATTCAGAGCCACCTCTGTGATTCCTGGGGAAGCAGGATTTAAAATTTTAGAAAAAACACTACCATATCTTCCAGTACAAGTATATCGTAAATATTAGTTGAGAAATAGCTATACTACGAAAGAATTCTTGTCTATCTAGCTTGATTTGGTTGAGGCTGGGAGTGTAGATCACTGGTAAAGCATGTGCTTAGCATGTGCTTAGCATGCATTGGGCTCTGGGCACAAATTTTAGCTGACTGGAACAGAGGGGAAGAGAGGAGAAGGAAAGGGAAGAGAGGGAGAGAGTAGGGGGAAGGGACAGGGAAGATCAATTATTACTGAGCTGATCTGAACCCTTTGCCAGGAATCCTGGTGATTATGAGGCCAAGGAGACCATGCTGGGAGCCCAGAGAAGATTTCACACCTGACAAAAGAGAAAATCAATTCACAGGAGTCCTTTCCAACCTGCCACCCTCTGGCCTTCCTTTTTTTCTTCCAACCTGGAAGGCGACCACGAGTCATGTGGACTTGTGGCAAGTATTTTATGTTACAAGCAAAACTGTCCGAGGATAGGGACAAGGCCGGGGAGAGGAACACAGAGCCCGGTACCTCTGGGGAACTGCCTCCTCCTCCCAGACACTCTTTTTCTTGGGAGGGGGCCAGGGACCTAGGAGTCAAAACCAGAGTCTCAAGCATTCTAAGCATCTGCCACTGACGACATTTATAGCCTCTGAGTCAAGTACGCTGGAGCACCTCAGTACGCTGGAGGTTTATGGAGCACCTCAGTACGCTGGAGGTTTATGGAGCACCTCAGTACGCTGGAGGGTTATGGAGCACCTCAGTACGCTGGAGGGTTATGGAGCACCTCAGTACGCTGGAGGTTTATGGAGCTGGTTGTGGGGGGGGGGGGGAAATCACAGCAATATTTTCACAAACTGCTATCTGAAATTTAGTATTCCCTTCCATTCTGAACATACAACTATCAGAAGCATTAGGGTACTTTGTCCTCGTCTTTAGAATTAGCCCAGACTCTCAAAACTTCTCCTCACTCCTCCCATGCCCCACCTCCATCCCACCGGATTCGACCGGTCCAATAGCCTAAGTGACTACCAGAGCTCCAAGTAGAAAATCGACTTTCATTCAAAAGGTTCCAGCATCTGAAACAGGAGTAGGGGAGACACTGGTCCACCTGGGATGCGGCAAAATTCCCCTCCATCTCCGTCCGACCTGTGGAGTAGAAACCAAGTTACCTGCTTTGCAAACGCAATGACAATGAGGACGCCTGGGTGGGTAGCTGGTTCAGACATTCCTGCTCCACAAAGGAAAGAAACTGGAAGAGGATAGCAAATCAGTCGCAAGCCCCCACTTCGTGGCCTCGCCCACTGCCCTTGCAGTCTTGTGATGGGCTCAGGCCCTTCAGGTGTGTCCTCCGGTGGAGTCCTGGCTCTAGCAGCCTTCTGTCATCCCATTCTCTGACTGATGGTGCTGTTCATCTGAAGAACCCTGTGGCTCTCCCTGCGCTTCAGGAGACTCTCTGTCAGACAAGAGGGTGTCCCACTGGCCTTTAAAGCCCTTCTCTGTGTGCCTGACTTCTGAGCTCTTGAAGCCCAAACTAGAGAAAGGTTAGCGGCCCCCGTGTCTTTCTCTGTCAGCAAAAACTAATTTCACGTCTGGATAGCATCATTTAGCATCTAGATGCACTAATATCTCAAGCCATTGTTCCTTGTTCCACTTTTTCTTTTTCTTTTTTTTTTTAATTTTTGGCATGATAATTCTTCCCTCCACTTTTTTCTCTCATTTTTTTTTCATCGTTTTCTCTCGTTTACAAGATAAAATAAAACAGAAAGCACCCTCGCACTTGGCTGATCCTTAGAGACCGTTTCCAAAGAAGCATAAGATGCAGTTCGTTCACTTCATGAAAATAATTCTCTCTTCTCCACTTTCCAAAAGCACGATTCTCGTTTCTTCCTGAATCCTTACCAGAAGTGTAATTATTGATTAGCATCCTCATTTTTGACACGGCTCTGCGAGGCTTGTTTCCCAGAGACAGCCCATCTTTGCTGCGTGGGTCTCTTCTTCCTTCCACGTTCTGGCGACCACATTTCAGTTCACTCTAGCTGTGAGTTCTGCTGCTTACTTTCATTATTTAATAAATTGTTTAAAAGTACATACAATATTATGAATGCGTCTTCTCCTGTTTTAGTAAATTGCTTGCCTTCACACGCTGATGTATTTCATTTTAGTTTATCCTTTCCCAAAAAGAAAAAAAAAGAAAAAAAAAAGTTCTTAGCTTCATTAGACTTTCATAGTATAAGGGGGGAGTTCAGAATCCCAGTGTCAATTAAACAACAAATGTTGCTAGGACTCAAACCACTCCCAGCAATTCTCCAGTTCCAGACACAACTGCAGAGTTCCTGATTCACATCCAGGTCAAGACAGACCTTGTGTCTAACTTCCTGGACATGGACCTGAGACTGTTTCAGTTCGTTTTCCATTGCTATGACAAAATGTTGAGACTAGGTTTAGAGAAAATAGAAAGTCTTTTTAGTTTCTGGATTGTGAGGTTGAGAATCTGTGGGGACCATCCCAGTCTTGGTTTGGCTTCTGGGGCCAGCCTGGAGCAGAGCCACTGTGTGGAAACCAGCAGAAGAGCAAGTGAGCCCAGGCACATGAGGCTTAGCGTCAGCGAACTCTTGGCTTATCGGAGCCTGCTCTCAACGGCTAGAATCATCCTGCTCCCTCTTAAAGATCTAATCACTGTCTAGAGGTCACCTTCCTGTCAACACTGTTACTTGGGACCAAATTCCAGCGTTGAGTTTCAGAGAACGTCTTCAGCCCACAGCAGAGTCCCCACAGCCCGACTCAGGAGCTAGAAATTGCTCTCCACCTCACACTGAGCACAGTCTAGTGTGTGTTGTTTTTATTCGTTTACTTTTGAAATGTGGATCCTAGACTAGCTTCTACCTTCTGTGTTACAAAGCAGGACCTTGATCCCAATTCCCCTGCATCCTCCTGTGGTGGAATTACAGTTGAGAGTAACCATGAACAGCTTATGCAGTGCTGGGCTCCCAAACCAGTGCTTCCCAAATGCTAGGCTAGCACTCAGCTGAGTTGTATGTCCAGTCCTGATCACATGATTACATGGTGTAATCATATTTGGGAAGAGGGGATATTTTACACATCTATTTATTTATTCCATAAACACTTTGGTAGTATTCACTGACCACCCGCCCTTCCTAAGTTAATGTCCTCTTGTTCATATGCCATCCTCTGCATCTCCTTATTTTAACACTTACAGAGCTTGATGCACCCCAGAATAAATTTATCCATTTACCCCTTCCTATTTCCCCATCAGATAGAAGCCTCCAAACTAGGAAGATTCTGAAGTGGAAACTTCTAGTTCTCAAAAGAAAGTTAGTTATGCGGAGGGAGGGATGTTTGGCTGGGACACACAGGTGAAAGGACATCTTGCTAAAGCAAGCACATGAAAGACCGTTTTCCTGAAGCAGACACAGGTGAAAGGATGCTTGATGTAGGAGTGTAAATATGATCCCACAGACAGTGGGAGACGGGCACTGAGCATTGGTTTGGTTTGCTCAGCTTTGCTGTTCTTTGCTGAACACACGCATGTATTGGTTCACCTTTCATCGTGTTGTTGACCTCAACTTGTGATAATGCCACCATTGGGAAAAACTCACCCAAGAACTGCTTGTGTGGTTCCTGTGGCAGCTTGCTGCTTCTGCAGCCTCACCTCAGGCCAGTTGGTGAGGCCCAGGCAAGCCTGGAGGTTTCTTCAGGATTGAACTACAGCTGCCTGGTGTCTGCTTGCTGAAATGACTGGACTGTAGCTGTTGGTTCGTGCCTGGTGTCTGCCTGTCTAGAAGACTGGTCTGCAGCTGCTGAGTCGTGTTTGGTGTTTGCTACGGGACTGAACTGCTGTCCAGGAAGATTGAGCTCATCCCTCAAAAACTATTGCTGAACAGGTCCACTCCCTCCCCCGCCATATTCTAATAGCTTTTCTCTTCTACTACCTCTGCTGGGTGGTGGGCTAGAAAGAAAGGTTGAACCCTTATTAAAAGTAGGTTGCAAAAATTATGTGCCTACAGGATTGAGTCGTGGTTCACTACCAGTGCCCACATCTGCTTCCTGTTCATTCTTGACCTGATCATGTTTGGGAAATGAATGAGAGCTTTGCCTTAAAGGTCAGAGCCTGGAGGACATGTGGACACATCCTCACGCTCCAGCAGGCAGTAACGATGTGATGTGGGGCAGACACAGACATACGGAGAGAATAGGTAGCCCTCAGGTACACAGACAGATAAAGCTTGATCTAAGGTACCCACAATAGTCAGGAGGGAGCAGAGAGAGCAACAGGAGAAAAGTCGAGTAGCATGTGAGGTTGGTTTTGACTCTTCTCTTTACATCAGTCACTCTCTTGTCTGTTATCCTATGATGCTGCAGGAAGCCCTGGCCAGGGGCCAGCAGCCTGCTCTTCGACCTCCGTCCTCAGGGACTAGAATACATCTGTGTTTGTTGTCAATGACCCAGTGTTGGGTATTCTGGTATAGCAGCAGACCTTCTATTCCGTCTTCATGTCCCAAGTCCCTACTAAATATCGAGCACTATGGACACCAAGAAGCCAGGTGGTGTAGACAGCAGCTTTGCAATGGCTGAGAGCAGTGTGTTCACTTAAATGCCTGCTTTCTGCAAACCTCACTCAGTACTTATCATCTGCTGGGATTTTTCTTTTGTTTTGTTTGTTTTTGGTTATTCGAGACAGGGTTTCTCTGTATAGCCCTGACTGTCCTGGAACTCACTCTGTGGACCAGGCTGCCCTCAAACTCAGAAATCCGCCTGCCTCTGCCTCCCAAGTGCTGGGATTAAAGGCGTGCTCCACCACCATCCAGCTTGGTGGGATTTTTTTTTTTAAAGGACAGCAATCTTGCATGGTTCCTAGGATTCATAATTTCCAGAAAACCTAACTAGGTGCTAGGGAGATGGAGAAACTTCTAAAAGCTGTGAACAAGAAATAAGACCTAGGTTCGCCTTGTTCCAGAGCTCTGGCTTTTCATCACAGCCTGCATTGCCACATCTGGCCTGGTTTATTTGGCTTTGGTGTGTGCAGTCAAAGCATGCCAGCTCCTCCGTGCTTTCTGCTCTGGGCTTCATGCCCTCTGAGAGTCACTCAGCAGCTTTCTCTTCCCAAGTCCACACGATCCTGACATTGAATCTGTTATACTACCTAATTGGTAGCAGCTAGTGATTGAAGTCATTGCTGGTAAGAACACCTTTGCTAAAACATATATTCTCCCCATGGGACTTTGAGAGGAAAAATAAGCAGAGGCAGGGCTGCCTCACAGACAGACAGACAGAGAGACAGACAGACAGACACACACACACACACACACACACACACACACACACACACACACACCGTTCAGGACTCAGACCATCCCAGTTCATTGACCTCAACCCCAGGAGCTCTGTGGAGTTCACAGCATCAGCACCAGCACTGGAAATCAAAGGGAGCTATTTTGGGAACCGACTTAAGATCATTTTTCCCTTGGAGCCCTCTCAAGGCCAAAAGAGCAAATGCTTTATTATGATTAGATTGAAACAATCCCAGAAATTGGTCTGTTTATACACCTTGGCAGAATTTTTGAGAGAGTGTGAGAGTAATTAAATGTCCTTGGCTGAGTGGGTGTGAGGTGTTCCATTTACACCACCCCAGGGCTACAGGCAGATGACTAGCTGAAAGGGAACTGCACTGCAAAACACAGAGCAGGCAGGCCTGAAAACTCACACAAGCCCTTGGGTGCCCACTTCAGATCTGATGACCCTGGTGGGTTGGCCTCTGGAGTCCAGGCATTGGATACACTTGCCTTTGGCAGGTACCTTCTGGGTTTTCTGCTTACAGTGGGCATGCCTGCACAAGCCTTTTGGATCTCATTTCTTTCCTCTGTCTCTCCTTTCCTACTTAATACTTTGAAAAGATTCAGAAGGGGGTCATTCTGTCTGTCTTTGGTTCACTCCTCTCAGTCCCCTCAGGTCCAGGCTACTGCTGTGTTAGGATGTTCTTCTGTTGCTTGGATCAAATACTGGAGGAAGCAACTCAAAGGAAGAAAGGACTAGTTGGACTCCTGGTCATGGAGGGTTGGATCTGGGGCTCAGCTCACTACATTCATTGCCTTTGGGACCACAGTGTGAAAGAAGATCTGAGTCTGGGCAGAGGGCTCAGCAGGTAAGAGTGCTTGCTGCTCCTCCACAGAATCCCAGTTGGGTACCCAGAAACTAGATCAGGTGGCTCGTGACTGGTTCCTGTGTCTCCACTCTCTGCTGGCATTGTACTCACATCACATCACACACACACACACACACACACACACACACACACACACACACACCTTTAAAATAATAAAAAAAAAAGTTGTTTTTAAGTAAAACCAACTTTGCAGAAGGGCATAGAGACAGAAAGTTACTCAATCATGGCAGCCAGGGGTGAGATGGGGCAGGTAGATGGAAGAAAGGAAGGAGAAAAGGAGGGAGGGAGGCAGGAAAAAGGCGGACAGTAATAAAAAGAAATAGACTTTTTTGAGGTCACTCCCCAAGAACCCCCAAGGCCTCTCCTCCTCCAGTTGCCACCACTTTCCAATGGTCCATTAAATGATGAGCACATCAATGGATTGATACATTGATAAGAACCAAGCCTTCCTAACCCAACACCCCACCAAGTGTCAGTTCTAAACACCGCCACCGAGAGACCAAGCCACCAGCAGGAAAGCAAGATGGGGTGCAATCTGGACCCAGGTATCCGCTAGCCTCCTCCCTTGCCCTTCTCACCCACATCTCCTCAGGGACATCACCTTCTTCCTTGTTGAAGATCATCCTTCCCTAGTGAGCCTTTCTACACAAGCTGAGGACAAGGTAAATGGAGGGCTGGGAATCCTTGAGCTTTGATGTTCCATCACACACAAGTCCATGTGACCAGCTTTCTCCAGTTCCCCTTTCCCTCCATGAAAGGCCCAGAGGATCAAGAACTTTGCTGTGAGATTATGTCTCCCAGCAATCTCTGAATCTGTACTTGTAAGGTCTCACCAACATGACCACCGAAACATGAACTGCTCAAGGAGGACACCAACAAACTATGTCAAAGTGAACGAGGAAAAGCCCTTGAGATCTCCGCCATACACAAGGAATTACAGGCAACTGGATAAAGCTGGGAGTGAGAGGCAGTCCTCCGCAGCGAGCACACCAACTGGCTGCCCAGTGCCAAATGCTCAGCCCTGAAAACAGACATACAAGTAAATTATATGGACTCACAAGTTATATTTAGGAATATATATATGTATGCATACACAAATACATACCTATATGCAATAACAATTAATTAAAAGAGGCCATGAATTTGAAGGGGAGAGGGGCAGGGTATATAGGAGTGGTTTGAGGGAGGAAAGGGTTGTGATTAAATTAAAATCTCAAATATAAACAAACAAACAAACCAGCCTGAACATCACACTTGATCCTTAACACTTCCCCAAAAATGTGTCAAGCAGAGAGGAGCTTGAATCTGCCTGCTGGAGTTCAGCTGTTCAGCCGGTCCCCCCAGGCCTTTCCCTCCCCTCTCTGGGGCCCCTCTGACACTGGCTTTGAACTCCTTTGCCAAGTCGCTCATTAGTCTTTAGCAAATTGCTTTGCTGACACTTTCCCAGAGGATGTCTCAAACCCGAACAGCCTATGTGTCTTTCTGTGCCTTTTATTAAAGGGTCTGGATCAAAGATGAGTTTAATCGGGGTAGGGTTTTTGGTTTTTTCTTTTTCTTTTTTTTTTTCTTTTTTTTCGTTAGTTCCTCTTGAGGGGATTTTTTGAGTTTCATTTAAAACAAATGAGCAAATAATTTTTTGAGACATCGCTGCTGCTGCTGCCATGACCCAGGAATGAGCAGGCAGGTGGCTTCTGCTGAGACGATGTGGCCCTCTTTCCTGGAGATAGGACTTTCACTGAGAAAAAACCTTGTGGCATTTGTGAATGCCATCCTACCTCCCCGGCTCCTATGTTATTCCGAAGAGAGAATGCGAGAGGTTCAATGTTTTGCTTTACTGCCACGAGAGAAAAGGGTACCCAACACTGTATCATGAAAGCGTGCACCCCAAAGTCCATGCACCAGACATATTCTCATATTCATGCTGACAGTATTTGGAGGAGGGCGATCAGGATGATGTGGGGTCCTGAGGTGAGGTCCTCTTGAGGGGAGTAGTGGCTCTCTATGAAGAGAGACCTGAGCTAGCCTGACTGCTCCACATCGCCATGACATGCCCTCTGCCATGCCTGATGCAGCAGGAAGCCCTCGCCATGTGCTGAGCAGGTGCCAGGACGGTGCTATTGAATCTCCAGGACTCCACAACCATGATGTAAACAAGCTTCTATTTGTAAGAAATGATCTATTTGTAGGGAATTATAACAACAGAAGACAGATTAAGACATAGTTAAATTTTCTAGGGCAGAATTTGGTGGGCCTGCCATGGGATTCCTTGGCTAGTTAAAAACTAAGAATTAATTCTGAAGCAGACATCTAAAAGCATCTACTATGCAGTAATTATGGCAACATAGTCTCTTACCTATTTCGAATGTGAGAGAGCAAAAATTGCTATCACCTTTGCTATTGCCAGAAATCAGCTGTCACAGTTTTAAGCATGTGGATCAAGCTCTTCATATCTGTGGTGCTCCACTGCCCCACTTTGGATAAGGTCACAAAGATCTGATGTCGGCAGCCAGTCTCACAATACCCAGAGGAAGCTCTACTCCCAGGCGCTCTAACACCCAGGATCAGAGGTGAGAAGGACCCAACATCTGTTCCAACACTGGGAGTAAGTGGGACCAGCAGTACCAGGTATATAGGAACTCTGTGAGCCCAGTGGCTCAGGTTCCTTCCAGTCTGTCTGGGCTGGTGCCCTGAGCAGCTCCACAGCCAGTCCCACAACACACAGAGGAAGCTCCACTCCCGGGTGCTCTAATACATCCAGGATCACAGGATCACAGGATCACAGGATCACAGGATCATAGAGACAGCTTGACTCTGAGGAGTTCTGACACAACCAGGATCACAGGAAGGACAGGCTCCAGTCAGATTTAGCAAGGGCAAGTAGCACTAGAGATATCCAGATGGATGGTGCAGGGCAAATATAAGAATATAAGCAACACAAACCAAGGTTACTTGGCATCATCAGAACCCAATTCTCCCACCATAGCAAGTCCTGGACACACCATCACATCAGAAAAGCAGGATTAAGATATAAAATCACTTCTCATGATGATGATACAGGACTTTAGGAAAGACATAAATAGAACCTTCAAAGAAATACAGGAGAACACAGGTAAACAGCTAGAAGCCCTTCAAGAGGAAACAAAAATCTCTTAAAGAACTACAGGAAAACACAATCAAACAGGTGAAGGAAATGATCAAAACCATCCAGAATCTAAAAATGGAAATAGAAACAATAAAGAAATCAGAAAGAGAGACAATGCTAGAGATAAAAAACCTAGGAAAGAAATCAGGAGTCATAGATGCAAGCATCACCAACAGAATATAAGAGATGGAAGAGAGAAACTCGGGGGCAGAAGACACCATAAAAAACATTGACACAACAGTCAAAGAAAATGCAAAAAGCAAAAAGCTCCTAACCCAAAACATCCAGGAAATCCAGGATGCAATGAGAAGACCAAACCTAAGGATAATAGGTATAGAAGAGAGTAAAGACTCCCAAGGTAATGGGCCAGTAAATATCTTTAACAAAATTGTAGAAGAAAACTTCCCTAACCTAAAGAAAGAGATGCCCATGAACATACAAGAAGCCTACAGAACTCCAAATAGACTGGACCAGAAAAGAAATTCCTCCAGTCACATAATAGTCAAAACACCAAATGCACTAACCAAAGAAAGAATTTTAAAAGCAGTAAGAGAAAAAAGTCAAGTAACATATAAAGAGGCAGGCCTATCAGAATTATGGCAGACTTCTCACCAGAGACTATGAAAGCTAGAAGATCCTGGGCAGATGCCATGCAGACCCTAAGAGAACACAAATGCCAGCCCAGACTACTATACCCAGCAAAACTCTCAATTACCATAATGGAGAAAACAAGATATTCCATGACAAAACCAAACTAACACAATATCTTTCCACAAATCCAGCCGTACAAAGGATAATAGATGGAAAACATCAACATAAAGAGCAAAACTACACCCTAGAAGAAGCAAGAAAGTAACCTTTCAACCAATCCACACAAATCTAATTCCACCTCTTACAACAAAAACAACAGGAAGTAACAATTACTTTTTCTTAATATCTTAATATGAAAATTAATATTACCAACATATCCTAATCGATTGAAATCTAAAAATATGAGGAATTAGAAATTTGTTGATTGTCATCCAATGGTCTCTCTAATTTGGTAATTGGAGAAATAGGTCCAATACCGTATAATCTACATACACTTTCAGCTTGTTTGTGACAGTGTCTGGCTGTGTACAACGTAAGGGTCTTGAAATCTTGCTTCTCCTATCTCAGCCTCTCCATTAGTAGTATTGCTTGTTTCATGTTTTTACACTATACTATGGTTTTCAGAACAGCCTACATATTTCTAAAGTATTTATATACCCAAAAGAAACGTAGACAATTAAATTGGGAAGGGGCTTGTAAGAGAATTGCTTTGCTTGACGTTTGTAATTCTTGTATCAAGTTTGAAGAAGAGGACTTTATAAGTTACTCTTTCTTGGAGATGAATGCTTTTCCAAATTATCACAGCTAATGAACCAAATTCTTACCCTCACCTAATGTCTGTGCCACCCTCCAAGCAGAACCATTGTTCATGGAAACAGTTGGTGAATGACTTTATGGATAGACTATCTTAATACACACACCATTTCTTAAATGAATGTAACCTGTTCTCTGTGGACTGAGAATAAAGTCACTCACTCAAGTCAAATAGCTTTGACCACAGCAGGAAGTCTGTATCCAAAAATCATGCCTACAATTC